>PVKS010018795.1:0-39472 GCA_004027875.1 Aplodontia rufa
TAGTTTTTCATGTGGTTTTCAGTGCTTAGACACTTCCTTGTGTACGAGGTGCCAGGGTTTGAACGTGCGTACTTGTGCATGTCAGGCAAGTGCTGTTAACTGCTGAGCCACCGCTCCAGCCCCCAGAGTGATCTTTTAATATCCAATCTAACACTATGCCCCTGCTGTTCAAACTTTTCAATGAGTTTAAAATGAAAAATAAAACTGAATTCAGTCCACAATGTTATCTGCTGGTCCCTTGGCCATCTTTCTAGTTTCACCTGGTACTTACTCCCATATCTTTTACACTCAGTTTGTAATAAGGTGATTACAAACTCCTCAGGGGCACCTTGATTCCTCTCACCATAGGGTTCTGGGGGTATTGTTTCCTTGTCATAGATAATTTCTTTCCCTTACCTATTCCTAACTTAGCTTAATTTATTCTTTTGAAAAGTATGTATCAAGTATCTACAAAATGCCAGGCACTCAATTGAGTATTGGTATATAGCAAGGGACAATAAAAATAAGTCTTTAACCTTGAGATTATTTTCTACTGCAAACAGACAAAAGAATGAAATGTCAGATAATTTTAAGTACTGAAAAGAGAAAAATCAGACAGGGAGCATATACAGGAAGTACTGACTAGTGATAAAAGTGTTGATGATTTTAAGATGGAGGTTAAGAACCACCTCTGTAACAAAATGGCATATGAGGAAAAATCCAAGCAGACTGTTATACAAAGAGCTCTCCAAATGGAGGGGATTAAAAAATGAGACAGTATGGCTAAAACAGAGTAACAGAGTAATCAAAATGACTAACCAGGGGACAAGAATAAATATGGGAAACTGGATAGAAAACTAATTCAGGTGAGAGATGTAGTGGTGACCAGGTCAGAGAAGAGGGGGAAGAGTTGGATTGTGAGAACCAGCAGTAATTGGTTGAGACTAGATAGGAAATATGTGTTGTTAATAATTTTGTCCTAAATTTTACAAGAATCAAGCTGCTATTTACACTTTGCAGAAGAGATGGACAGCACAATGCATTTATTCAGTCTGCATTTTGTAATTTATTAACATGAGATTCTGCCTAAAAGCTTGTGTTTAGTTTTCCTAATACTAGTTTACTTATAGCTTCTGTCGGTTTCTGCAGCCCTGAAGATTGAATCCAGTGCTCTGTAAAGCTAGGCAAAACACTCCACAACTGAGCTACATGCCCAGCTTTTCCTTCTGATTAGCCATTCAGAGGCTTATAACGCTACTAATCTTCTCAAAGATAAACTTTTGAGATAATTGATCCTTTTGACTGTATGTATGCTATTTCATTCACATCAGCATCTCTTATGTGCCTCCTTACATTTTTTGGTTTTATTCTTTTTAGTTTACCATTGAATACATAGTTAATTAATTTCTAGTCTGACATATGCTTTAAGTCTACATAGTACCTTATTATGTTTTGTTTCAGTTTTACTCCACACGTTTAAATAGATAACATTTTTATTGTAATTCAGTGCAAGTTTCCAATTTCCATTTTATTATCTTTTTGTTACTGCAAAAGTTTATGGGTGGTTAAGTGAATACATGAGGGGTTGGAAAAAGGAAGGAGCAGAGATTAAAGTAAAGAGAATAGTACAGATGGCATACAGAATAAAGCAGAAAGTTTAAATAGAAGAAAATGATCTGCAAGATTATCAATGCGTGCAAAGGACAGAAGGTGGAAGAGTTAAGAATGAGACTTGAAGGAATATCAATTTTTTGAAATGAGCTTTTTATTTTTAATAAAGCACATTAGCTTTATAAATAGTTGGATATGGAAAGCTGGAGTTATTTTATGCATAACATAAGTACAGAAGGCGAAAGGTTTTGAGTGAGTGCATCATGTGAACAGCCCACATATCACTGAGACATACAAATTTGTAAGACTGATTTTCACTTTCCTTTTTTTTTTTTTTAAAGAGAGGAACAAAGAGAGAAAGAGAATCAAATTTTATTCAGTTTTTCATGTGGCTTTCGTTGTTCCAACATTTTGTTGTGCACATGGCGCAGGGGTTTGAACCCGCATTCTCGTGCATGTCAGGCAAGCACGGTAACCACTGGGTCACTGCTCCAACCACTCACATTCCTTTTTTTTTAAAGAGAGAAGGAAAGTGTGAGAGAGAGACAGAATCAATTTTTATTGAGTTTTTTTTTTTTTACATGGCTTTCGTTGCTCCGACACTTAGTTGTGTACATGGGTGCTGGGGTTTGAATCCGTGTACTTGCGCATGCCAGGCAAGCACCGTAACTGCCGAGCCACCGCTCCAGCCCCCACATTCCTATTTCTAAAAGAACTAAATATGGTGGATTTGGTTAAGTAAAATAATTTACTGTAAAGATATATGCTAAATGTTTTACCAAACGAAAGGCTACTTTTCTCCAGAATTATTAACACACAGTTCTCTGTGAAATAAAACACAACAAAAAAGTAAGAAAGCAGAGGCTAGGAATATACCTCAGTGGTAGAGCACCCAGTATGAATGAGGCCCTGGCTCTGATCCCAGCATTGCCAAAAGAAAAGAGTAGAGGTTTCTTATAGAATGGAAAGAAAAGTGAACACAAAAACGAATTCTAAGGGGCTGGAGCAGTGACTCAGCGGTTACAGCATTTGCCTGTTATGTGCAAGGATGAGGGTTCAAACTCCAGCACCACATATACAACTAAGTGTCAGAATAACAAAAAACACATGAAAAACTAAATAAAATTGATTCTCTCACTGTCCCTTTTCCTTTAAACAATTTTTTTTTAAATTTAGTTTTTCATGTGCCTTCCATTGCTCTGAGACTTTTCTGTGTATGTGGTGCTGGGGTTTGAACTCATATACCTGTGCATGCCAGGCAAGTGCCCTAACCGCTGAACCACTGCTCCAGCCCCTCTCACTGTCCCTCTTGGAAAAAAAAAAAAGAATTCTAAGACCAAGATTGATAGAATTTGATAAAAAATACTTCAGTGTTTTTATTATGAAATAAGACTAACAGCTAAATATAAAGAAAAAGCAAATACATTTATAAGAAATGAATAATAGGACCAGAATCAAGAACCTAGAAAAGATCAGTAGCAGTTACAGGCAGCAGCAGATATACATAAGATGGAAGCATGTTCTGAATTCCACAGTGCACCAAGAACCTAATTAGGCAGGAAGGGCTGTTGCTCTCTATGACTCTTTGCCCTTTCTAACTGTAGCTAAAACCTAAGAACCACAGTAGTCTTAGTAGCTCTCAAAAATTCCCAACTCATTTCTTTTAAGCCTTGACTCCATATGCCTATAACATTTGCAGCTTCACAGTCCATTTCTCGAAAGGTTGCTTTTGCCAAGGTTTCTAATCCTCAACGATTCCAGAACAACAGTAGCTTTCCAGGAAGGAAATATATAGCTGTAGTAAAAACCGAAAATACTGAGAAGGTCCCCTAATCTACTATTATTTGTACTTTGGGGACAGATGTATGAAAGTATCTTTTATCTGGAATAAGATGAAACGATAAGCACAGACCTTAAAATTACAGGGAGAGCCAGGTGTGGTGGCACATGCCTGTAATTCCAGTGACTAAGAAGGCTAAGACGGGAGGATTGCAAGTTTGAGACCAACCTAAGCAATTTAGCAAAGGGTTGGGGATGTGGCTTGGTGATTTAAACCCCTCTAGGTTCAATCCCCAGTACCAAAAAAAGAAAAGGGAAAGAGTAAGAGGACAGAATGAATGCAATTTAATATATAAATCCTTAAAAAAAAACAACAAAACCCAGAAGTATGTACCAGCAACTAATACATAAAAGAAGCAATCATGTTAGAAAAGATCTTTTCCAAAACACTGAAGACATTTCCTAAATTATCTGAATAGGAAATGTAACCAGCTTACAATGAATGGAAACTAGAACTCACATTTCATCAATAAGTTATCCAAATACTGTAAGTAACCACTCCTATGTCAAAAGCGAAAAATAGTGTAAGTCTTCAGAAGTGGAGAGAATGGCAAGTGATGCCTTTATCTACTTATGAATATAAGAAATTTAAATGTGGCCTTTAAATTTCACTTTTAAAATGAAACACTGGGCTGGCGGTATAGCTTACTGCTACTGAATAAGTCCCTGGATTGAGCTGTAGAACCACAAAACATTCCATAAAACGCACAAAAATAACACAACAATGGGTTCAACCTCCAGTACCACCCCTGCCCAAATTAACCACAACTGAAAAACAAATCCTGATTATGCTTTTCTATCTTAAAATATTTTCCTTCCTCCATTGTCATCATTACTATTATTATAGTGATCTTCTAGTGTCTCTCTCTCTCTCACACACAAAAGAATACTCTGTTGCCCTTTTCTAAAAGTTGCACAGTAGCAACAGATGCATTAGGCTTTCACAGGCATACAATAGATGTTGTTATTAGATTATTAAAAAATAGTCTAAAATGTTAAAAACAGGCTAAACAAGATTTAGTGATATTCAAATTAGAAAATATCAGATGCAAACTTCTGAATATACCGACTAAATGACTATTCTTATAAGGCAGGAATGGCAAAGAGGTTTTTATTTTATATGCCAACTCTAACCACCTGATTTTAATTCCTAGGTACTATAATGAAAATTCTGGCTAGGTTCAGCTGAAAAATGCTGTGATTCATGTTACAAAAAAAAAAAAAGAAAGAAGATGGCTGTACTGAGAATTCTGAAATATAGCAGCCATTCTGGTCACTGAGTTTCATGAACTCAGTATTGATTTCAACTATTAGCATGAGCTCTAAATAATTTATTAGAAGGTAGGTAAGACTTCAAAGATACTTCTGATTTGTTCATTCTTTAGTGTGAAGAATCTACATATAAAATTTAAAATCTATTAAAATTTCTACAAATTTCCAGCACCCCCCAAAAAACCAAAAACAAAAAAACTACAATTAACCAATTATATACCTGGCATGCCTGTAGCAAGACCCTGACCAAATGCCAAAGTTGGATTTGCAGCTGCTGCAAGTGATTCTGCTTGCTGCCCTTGCTGACCCTGATTGGGAGTAAGAGGACGCTGGCCTGCTCCAGCACGAAGAACCTACAAAGGACAGATGGCTTTCTTAAAAGCAATATCATAAAATAACAATTTCTCATAGACAACTATGTATATATACTATAGGTAGACTTTGGATACGTGTGAACACATTTCATGCAATGAAATACAGATTTAGTATGAAAAAAATCACAAAATATTTCAACATCAAAAACATCACTGGCTAGCTGGGCGTGGTGGTGCACACCTGTAATCCTAGTGGCTTGGGAGGCTGAGGCAAGAAGATTGCAAGTTCAAAGCTAGTCTTAGCAACTTAGCAAGTCCCTACCTAAAGAAAAAGGCTGGGGATGTGGCTCAGTGGTTATGCGCCCTTGGGTTCAATCCCAAGCACCACCCCTCCCTCCCTCCCCGCCCCCCCAAAAAAGTAAAGAAAAAAATCAAAAACAAACCCACATCTGACTGGCTCTTGACGACTATGACAATCTGTAAAGCAACATGGACATGAAGATTCTAGAAAGTCTCAGGGTAAAAATTATTTCTGATATTTATGCATTTATGCTCTTACCAATGTGATATTAGAGAAGGGTGAGGGAGGGAGGGAAGGATAGAGAGATTTGAGAGTGGGGAGGAATGAAAACGTCTTACAGAAGATAAAAAAATTAAATCACTTTCTAAAGTAGAAACAAACAAACTTAAGGAAATACATTATGATTTTTGTTTGTTAGGGAATTATGAGGCAGAGCCAAAAATTTCAATCAGTTTTCAGAACTCTGAAACCAAGAAAAGTGACTAATGGCTGCTTTTTAACATAAAACCTAAGTGAAAAAAACACCAAGCTGACATCAAAACAAAGTGAAAAGTTCACAAGGGTGGTCAAGTTTTACTACTTTGTACAGCATATAGCTGTGGTAGTGCTGGTACACAAAATGACAAATTTGAACATGAAGTTCACAAATAATTCAGGATAGGGTGGATTCACTGTAAATTCACCCATTAAAGTTAGCAACACAGATAGGTGTGTGTATTATTAAGATAGTATGACATTTTTACATTTGGCTAAAAAAGATACTGGTTAAAAATAATTTATTAAATGATGCTGTGATATGATATACAAGGACTAACCCAAAAGAGCATCAATATAGTATTAAAATATGGTAAAGAAAATTCAGAATAAAATTTAACGGTCAAGTGAGCAACACCATACATATCAAATTGCCTCCTCAGTATAAATATGATGAGTGCTGATGGTCAGAATTCTGACATTTATCAAATAATGTTTTTGCATTCATCAAGATAGCTCTTTAAAAGGGACTATTTATTAAAGGTAAACTTTAGTAAAAATATTTCATCTTTTTTGGTTTAAAAACAAAGTACTCTACTTGGGAGGATGAAGCAGGAAGATTATAACTTTGAGGCCAGCCAGGAACACTCAGCACAACTGTCTCAAAATAAAAAGGGCTAGAGATCCAGTGGTAGAGCACCCATGGGTTCAATTTCCAGTATGGTGGGGGAAAAATAATGTACATACTAATCTCCTTTTACTGGCTAGAAAAATACCAATATTAAACTTGTAATTTAAATTCCTGGAGAAAAATGGAATAGAAACACTATTAACAATGCTTTTAAGAAGTGATAAAAAGAAATTTAAAAATTGCTAGAGATTTCAAGATAGCAAAATAATAGAAGCAGAAATGAAATACAATCAACTCTTTGAAGCCAAATAATAATGACCAGGAAAAGTATGCAATAAATAGTTGTAAACCAACTTTATGCTACATACTGTGTTTCATATTGAGGGATAAAAGAGGGTGAGAGAGAAGATCTAAACACAAAAGAATTCTCAGATATTATTTTAATGAGGGAAGAGCTTACCTGCTGCTGTCCAGGTTGAGCTTGTGAGGCTGCTTGCTGATTGGCTGTATTGTTTGCCGCAGCTGCAGCTTGTTGCTGAAATAAATTGGCTGGATACACCCCCCATGGAACACCATAATACTGAGGTGGAACCACGGCTGGACCTAAACCCACAAAAAAAGAAAGAAAAAAAAAAAGGGCACTAGATTTTATATTATTATTAAAGGATTCAGGCATAAGACTTAAGAGAAGAACATGTCCTTATCATCTTCTATCTATTTATACCAGCTATAACCTTTCTACCTTTTCTGGTTAAAAAGGAAATATTATTCAGTGTAGATTATTAAAAGAGAAAAAAGTTCAAGAATGACAGCTATGGTTTTAATGGCAAAATATGAAGCAAAACTAAAGACTACCAATAAACTGAAAGGACATTTGGCCTTATTTATATTCAACATGTATTGACAGTGAATTCATGATCTGCTACAGAAAAGCATAATATTCAGAGAACATTAAACATCAAAAAACTGAAAGATTTCTTAAGGTCAATTTGTCTCTTCTCTAAAATTAATATTTTCTGACAATTGAAACAATTTTTCTCCTATTGTTACCCGTAACACAAAACTGGGAAAATATATGAATACCACCTATTACAAAAGTATCTGAATTGCAAGCCTTGAATTTAAAAACATTATTCATATTTGAAACAGAATCAGTCACAATTCTCACAAAGCAAAAGAAAACTCTATGAAAACAAGTGAGACATCAATATTCATGTGGTTAGGAAAATGAGACTAGTGAGTTAAGAACTAAACAAAAGCTCAGAAGAAACCAGGTAAAAAAGCAAACTAGGAAAAACAAAAGGAATTATTCCTGTACTATTTTACTTTGTTCAAGATATTTTTGATTCCTAAAGAGTGAATAGAATTAATTGTGCACAATTAAGCCCACTATTAATGAATAAAATGTCATCATTTCTAGTTTATATAACAAACATCCTAAAATATCAGTCAAAATTTAGAACATTCACTTTGTATGTTTAAAAAAAAATCAAATGCTTGGATTCACTTTGTTATAGAAGAAAATAAAGCTAAGCGTAACTGACAAAATAACTAAAATGAATAGTATTGTAGATTTAAAGTCAAAATGCATTTCTAAAGGCAAAAAGGTAAGCACAACCTACAGTGAGGACTAATTAAAACACTGAAAAGATCTTAAGTTTGAAAGCCCCCAAACTCCTAGGAAAAGAAACTACACATTGTAAAAACAAAGTTAAGAGCCAGACATCTACTTCGAACCTCACTTTGCAACATAGTCAGAAGCCACTTTTGTCTACTTAACAATTTAAAGGTAGAAAGACCAAACTGAGAAGTGCTTTAAGAGTATAGCTTAGGGCTGGAACAGTGGCTCAGCGGTTATGGCATTTGCCTGGCATGCATGAGCTTGTGAGTACAAACCCCAGCCCCACGTACACAACAAGGTGTTGGAACAACAAAGTGCTGGAGCAACAAAAGCTATGTAAAAAACTAAATAAAATTGATTGATTCTGTCTCTCTCTGAGGAAAAAAAAAAAAGCATATCTTGACATAGGATTCTGAAGACTAAGCATGAAAAAATCTATTATTAAAGAATATTCATCATATGCTAAAATATTATTTTGGATATGTTGGACTAAATCAAATGTATTACAGAGATACATTTCATTTGTTCTTTATTTTTATATTGTGGGCACTAGAAAATTTTAGCCTATTTTCTGACTCACACTGCATTTCTGTTGTACAGCACTGGTGCTATAAAGCCTAGATCCAGAATGTGTAGCATGCTTATTCCCAAACTAAATGACCTCTTGAAGTTGCTGCTTTCAGGGCTGGAGTGGTGGCTGAGCAGTTATGGCACTTGCCTGGAAAGCATGAGAACCTAGGTTCAAACTTCAGCACCATGTACCACACTAAGTGTTAGTGAGGACCAGATGAAAAAAATAAAATTGATTCTTCCTCTTAAAAGAAAAAAAAAGGTGTTGCTTTCTCAGTATTATACCAGCATTTTACATACTAATATCCAGTTAAATGGCACCAAAAAAGCTCCTATCGTTGAGTTACATAGCATGCATTTGTACACGAAGTCACTGACTATAAAAGGTTACTTTAAGGTATCAAGCAAGATTTTGAAATATTTTCTCTAACTTATTAGAAAAGATTGAGTTCGAAAATCTGCAAACAACTTCTTGATAATGCATAAATTCCAGCAATGTATTAAAAAAATCTAATAATTGATAATCGTTTCAGTGATGGTATCTTTGAGTCTCCCCAAAACCCCCCCACACAAAAAAATTAATGACAGCATCAAGTTCGGGAAGTAGACCAATCCATCAATAGAATTCAGCAGCAGCCCACTCTTGCCTCTATACAAAACTAACTAGTGTCTGTCTCTGTAGCCAATTCAATAACGCTGAACAGCACTGCTAAGACTGACTGTCAACCACACAACTTCCTCATTCAAATAAGCAACGCATACTTGTTTCTTTGTGTCAGATACTGAGTGGTAATCTTGGGCTTTGACAACTTTCCAACTCTACTCCACCTCCTGCCCTTGATATTGGGGACAGAACCCAAGGATACATTACCACTGAGCTACATCCCCACCGTTTTATTTTTCTTTAAATTTTAAGACAGGATCTTGTTAATAAGTTGCTTAGGGCCTAAGTTGCTGGAATTACAGGAGTGCACACAGTCTCCAGTTTCACTCTACCTTTTTTTCCCAGGGCTGAGGACCGAACTCCGGACCTTGCCCATGCTAGGCAAATGCTCTGCCACTGAGCTAAATCCCCAACCCCTCACCCTACCTTTTTGTCCTCCAGCTTGTTTGACTATTTTAATGTTGCTTAAGAAACTTTTTAGATGCATTCTTTCAAGACTGCTGAAGATCTTTATACCATCACTGACCTGGATATTCACACCACCCACATCCAGTTATTTTCTGAAAAGTAACTTTATTTTGTATAGTATCTGCAGGTTACTGGGATTGGAAATTAAAATGCAGACACAGAGTCATCAGTGGAAATTTCTAAAACTACAATATGAAAATGCATATAGGGAAGGAAAAAAAGGAATTATTGCTTAGGCTTTCCCTGTGACATTACATTTGCAAACAAAAAATAACTTCCTGAAAACTTTAGTTCCATCTGGATGTTTTGGTTTTTCTTAGGAATTCCAAATGCCCAAATAGCCAAAAAAAAAAAAAAAAAAAAAAAGCAAAAGCTTATACCAAAATTAAAACTAAATCCATAACAGACAACACAGATGAATAATAAGTTACCTGCTAATGTTGCTGCTGCAGCCAATCCTGCTGCGGTATATGGATCAGTCCCCGGAGGAGCAGCACTAATAATATATGGATTTGGCACAAATGCAGCTGGAGCAAGGCCTGCTGAGAATACACCAGCTACATTTAAAAGGAGGAGAAATAATGAATAAAAATGCAAAGTATATTTTTGTAAGTAAGAACATTTCCACTCTGAATCTGAGATGGGAGCAAAGCATTATAATGGTTCAGACCATGCACGTGTAACAGTAACTGGTTCTAAAGTTTTTCATTTAAGAATCAGGTATACCACCAGTTACCTTGTATGATTTTTTTGAGAATTAATGCCAGCACATAAGTGTTTAAAGCTGGAACCACTACTTTCAGTAGTTTCTCCTTCAATCTTTATTAAGCTATACTATGCCCTAAGAATTAAACAAAGAAGGATTAGATCTATCCTGACCAAACATCCTAACCATTGAGAAAAGTTAACTAGCAATCAGAAAACAGTATAGTAAGTGGTATGGACATAGAGAAGTGGTATCAAACTTGGGAAGGGGTTGGCAGGATGAGCTGTAAAATGAAATAAAACTGAAGCTACAACCTGAATGACTCATGAACTTCTTTGTTCATGCTAAGTGGTTTGGACTTTGCCATCAAAACAATAGGGAAGGGCGGGATCGATGGCTCAGCGGTTTCGGCACTTGCCAGGCAAGTATGAGGACCTGGGTTCAAACCCCAGCACCATGTACACAACTGAGTGTTGGAGCAACTAAGGCCATGTGAAAAACTAAATAAAGTTGTTTCTCTCTCTCACTGACCCTCTCTCTTTAAAAAAAAAAAAAAAATAGGGAAATGAGGAAGAGTTTAAATAAGACCGTTCACTTCTAGAATATATGCCACATGGACTTAGTAAAGGCTAAGAAAAAATTTAAAACATATAGTTGCAGTTCTTGTATTGTTAAGAGAAGAAACTCCTGGATACCAAGGAATTAGCTTATAGACCTTTCATCATAGTTATTACTTAAAAAATTCCTTGAAAATGTATTGTCAGGGTTCTCTCTTCTGCAAAGTAACTGAGATAAGTGGATAGTAAGGAAATAATGAATAAGCATACTAAGGGGGGCTGGAGTGGTGGCTCAGAGGTTGCAGCGCTTACTTGGCAGGCACGGGGACACGGGTTCAAGCTTCAGTATCACGCAACAAAATGCTGAAGCAACAAAAGCCACATGAGAAACTGAATAAAGTTGATTTTCTCTTTCTCTCTCACTATACCTTTCTCTTAAAAACAAAACAAAATAAAGCTAAACTGAAGGGGCTTAAAAAGTTTAAAAGATAATGGGGTGGGGATTATGTGTGCACAAGTAAGTGAATGTAAACTAATTTTTTTAAAAAAGTATTCGAAGGAAAACACTGTATCTAGGCCTTAAAAAAAAAAATCAAGATTCTGAAACTATTTTAAAACTGTATTATATTAATTTTCCAAGTGTTTCACTATGATCCACAATATGAAATACATTTCAGATCAACTGATACATCAGATAATGCCACAAACAAGTACAGCAGAAAAAATAGGGTGGAGATGTAGCTCAGTGGTAAAGTGTTTGCTTTGCATGCACAAGGACAGGTTCAATTTCCAACACCCCAAAAAACTGTCCTTTTGAAATTCCAATGAACTGTATACTGAGTTGCATTTAATTTATTACTTTCCATATAATCTGATTTTTTAAAACACAAGCCACAATCCATAACCCTGATTTCATGCCTAAGCACAAATATTCATTTTTCAAATTGTTTTATATAAAAATCAAAAATTAATCTGGGTTCAGTAAAACCCTTCTACTTAACACATTTGCTCAATCACAGTCTTAACTATGCCCTAGGTCAAAGGTTTCAAGATTCTCATCTATTAGGAATTTCTTTATTGTAAGAAGAGGAAAATATGTATTAATCTTTGCATTGCTATACCACTAAAAAAATTCTGATCACTATGCCATATTTGTTTAAGAAATATATTTTATGGTTTTATTATGAAAAACACTGCTTTAAAACATTCCTACTGAAAATCAAATAGAAAACAAAAGGCTTATATCCTTCTCAATTTTTAAATGCATATATATTCATACATTTTATATTCTAGTCTATAATTTTTTTTTTTTTTTTTAAGAGAGAGGGACAGTGAGAGAGAAGGAAACAACTTTAGTTTTTTCATCTGGTTTTAGTTGCTCGACACTTAGCTGCTGGGGTTTGACCTTGGGTCCTCTCACATGCCAGGAAGTGCCGTAATTGCTGGGCCATGGCTCCAGCCCCTATAATGATATTTTAATATGCCTTTCCCACTTAGAAATAACCATAGATCTTTAAGTTACAGACACATACCCTTTTGGGGGGGGGGGGGGGAGACCAGGCATTGAACCCAGGTGCTTTACCAATGAGTTACATCCCCAGCCTATTTTTACTTGACACAGGGTTTCACTATCTTTGCACCTTGAGAAGTTGCTGAGGCTGGTTTTAAGTTTATGATCCTTCTCCTGACTCAGCCTCTCAAGTCACTGCAGGCGTCCAGCATCACACCCAGCTAGTTTCTTCTTCTTTTTTTTTTTCAGGGCTGAGGACCAACTCAGGGGCAAGCTAGGCAAGTGCTCTGCCACTGAGCTAAATCCCCGACCCCAAGTTCATTCTTTTTTAATGGCCACATAATACATATCCCTATTACACAGGAGGAACATAATTAAATCAATCTGCTGCTAAGATACATTGAGATGGTTCATAATCTCTTTCTGTAAATGTGATTTTCTTTTTATCTACACAGGTCTGTGCATTATCATAAATTTCATGAAAATTAATTCAAATGGGAAAGAACACAAATTCTTTTTTCTTTAAATTGGTAATAAATTCTTGATCTGTCTCCAGATTGTCCTCCAGGAAAGTTATACTGATTCACACTTCTATTAAGAGTACCAGAGGATGCCACTCACACTCTTGCCAAAATAAGACATTATCAAACTTTTTAAACAATTTCCAATCTGACAGGTAAATTAAAACAAGCAAAAGCAACCATTTTGGTCTTAATTTATGGTTCTTTGGCTCTTAATAAGGCAAAAGTATCAATCGTTTTATATCTTTTTTCCTCTTTTAAATGTCCAATCCAAAAGGAACAAGATCAATTTATCCTACCAAGTTATTTTCCAAATAAGCATTCTTTTGCTATTAAGTGTCAATTTATTTAAAATTTATGCCATCACTCCAAGCTAACCCCCACCCTTACATTTAAGACTGGTGTTGTCTCCTGATGTACTTGTACATTCCTAGGTGGATATCACAGTTTTAATCACTGTAAATAACAATGAGCAAGTACCTCTCTCTCCAATTTAGTTTTGCATTAATTTTCTTTTTTTACAACTTTGAGTTTTTCACATGGCCTTCATTGCTCCAACACTTAAGTTGTGTATATGGTGCTGGGGTGTGAACCTGGGTCCTCGTGCTTGCCAGGCAAGCGAGAAAACTGCTGAGCCACTGCCCCAGCCCCTGTATTAATTTTCTGACACAAACAAAACCCTGTTGGAATTCTGATCAAGAGTGCATTAAATCCACACATCAATTTAGGGAGAACTGACAATTTTAAAACCCATGTGTCTTTGTTCAAGAGCTCAGAAAAAGTTTATAGTTTTCTTTACAAATGCCTCATATTTCTTTCGTTACTCCCTAATTCACTCTGTAACTTTTTATTTCTTATGTCCTTTTATTACTATGCATTACTTCAAGGTTGTGGGAAAATTTCCTAAGTTTTATTTTCCAGTTTACTTAATCCTAGATAAGAGGCAGTTATGTAGTCCACATACAACTATTTGTTATCAATGAGTTTTATTTCTAAGACCCTGATTTTTTTTTTTTTAAAGGGAGAAGGACACAAAGAGAGATAGAGACAGAATCAATTTTTTTTGAGTTTTACACATGGCTTTCATTGCTCTGTCCCTTAGTTGTGTATGTGGGTGCTGGGGTTTGAATCTATGTACTAGCATATGCCAGCCAAGCGTCATAACCTCCAAGCCACTGCTCCAGCCCGTTTTTTTTTTCCTTTTTTAAACATCATTTTATAATCTGAAGACCTCTAAGGATCTTCAAAGGCTCAAATTTTTTTCTCTCTTAATATCCTGAATATATTTTCAAAATTCTTTTTACAACTTTAAAGTCCCTTTATTTCTACATCTTGAGTGTAAAAACTGTTGCATGACCATTTTGGCCGACACATTATTTGTACCATCATTTTGGTTTGAAACACTTATCTTATGTAAATTTTCCCTGCACTCATCTGTCCATCATTTGGTATCTTGACAGCTTTGACTTACAGGGTCAAATCTCCAAATCAAGGCTTACAGTTATTTATTGGTACAAGGATTGAACCCAGGATGCTTAACTACTGAACCACATACTCAGCCCTTTTTAAAAATTTTTTTAGATGGGGTCTCATTAAATTGTTTAGGGCCTTGATAAGATGCTGAAGCTGGCTTTGAACTTGCAATCCTACTGCCTCAGCCTACCGAGCTGCTAGGATTACAGGTGTGCACCACCATACCCAGCTGGGGTTCTTTTTTTTTTCTTTTCTTTTTTTTTTTTTTAAAGAGAGAGGGACAGTGAGAGAGACAGAGAAAGAGAGAAACAACTTTATTTAGTTTTTCACATGGCCTTAGTTGCTCCAACACTCAGTTGTGTACGTGGTGCTGGGGTTTGAACCCTGGTCCTCGTGCTTGCCAGGTAAGCGCCGAAACCACTGAGCCACTGCTCCAGCCCCCCAGCTGGGGTTCTTAATGCATGTAGTTAGCCTAACTCAAATGCCAATTCTGGTAGTTTGCTTATTTATCTTCTAGGCCATCATAGGCTTTATTGCCAATTACTGCTATGGGTTTCCCTTCAATTTTCTGTGCTAAAGAAATTCCCAACTATCCGCACAACTTTATCTTTTTGAGCTTACAAGCAGATGCAATGTATTTTTAAAAATAGACACTGACATTCAGTGCATCTATTATCTCTTTATAGTCCACTCAATGGGCTAAACTTAATCTGTTAATCTTTTTTAGTTTTTATTTATTTTACAAAGTAGCTAAGAAGAGTTTTAACATATTTGAATGGATGAGAAAAATTCCTAACAAGTATATGAAATTCTAATTTCAGTGCCAATAAATAATACTCTTTCATTTATCATTTATAACCACTTTCATGCTAAAACAAATAGCAGAGTGGAGTAGTTGTGACTAAAACCATATAGCCTATAAAACTTAAAATAGATACTATCTGGCCCTTTTTAAGTTTTGTCAATCCCCATCCTACAAAAATCTTCAGAGCTGCATAACCAATATGGCAGTTACTAGCCACATATGACCACTGGGCATGTGACACATGAGCTAAGTAGGAGAATGCATACCTGATA
Organism: Aplodontia rufa; assembly: GCA_004027875.1. Lineage (NCBI taxonomy): Eukaryota > Metazoa > Chordata > Mammalia > Rodentia > Aplodontiidae > Aplodontia > Aplodontia rufa. Next base: position 15,589 of record PVKS010018795.1, read on the forward strand.
TTAAAGACTTCATATGAAAGATGCAAAATTTCTCCTTAGTAAGTTTTCCAGTGATTATCTTTCAAAATGATATTTTAGATATAATGGGTTAAATATAAATAATTCATTAGTAATAAATAATTCAAAATAATTTCACATTTTAAAATTGTAAATTACCTATGATATATATTTCTATTGGATAATGATGAGCCTCAGAAAGCCAGAAGATGACTGAGCAAACTTTGATAGAAAGCATTGATGGTCAGCATTTAACTGTGTAACTAAAATTAAAATGTGTGACTAAGATTGTCAATTTAGATAAATTATGCTTTCTTATAAAATTTCTATCTCATTCAGGTTTTCAAATTCGTTTGCACTGAATTACTACATGGCTTCAGTTCTTTTACCAAAGCTTTAAAGATCATTTAAGTTCAATGTTTTGTTTTTGTTTTTTAAGGGCTGAGGACCGAACTTGGGGCCTTGCGCATGCTAGGCAAACACTCTGCCACTGAGCTAAATCCCCAATCCCTGGTTCAATATTTTAATACTCTCTCTGATGTTCAAAAATGGAATATCTCAATTCTTTTTATGAATCAGTATTATGATACAAAAACTTGACAAAAACTGCGAAACTACATATAGAGATTGTCACTTCAAAACTGATGCAAAAATCCCAAATTAAACCTTAAAAATGGAAAAAGTTATGTTAGAAGAGTAAATATACACAGTCATTTTTATTTTAACAGAAGGATCATTCAATTTTACAAAATATTCATAGAATATAATAATGATATTCAAGATCTTTTATGCATACTAGTTGAAAGCTTAATGATAACAGGTCATCATTTGACAGCAAAACAAAAAACATCTATTCAAACTCGTATGAGAAACTTTAAAGCACTCATGAAAAACACTAAATCAGACTTCCACATACATAACTATGTGTTGGAAGAACTAAGACCAAATGAAAACTAAATAAATTTGACTTCTCTTTAAAAAACAAAACAAAAAAGTAAAGATACACTATGCCCTGGATAAGAATACTCAATGTCATAAGAATAGTAATAAAAAAAAGAAAAAAAACCTGATCTTCGAGGAGCAGATAAGCTGATTCTGAAGTTCATACCAAAAAAAAAAAAAAAAAAAGGAAAAACAGTTTTAAAAATCCAAAGAGTAATAGGTGTACTACTCTACCAAATATTAAAACACACCATAAAGCCTCAAGTGATGAATAAAAACTGTGTTCCATGAACAGATGGAATTCAGTATTTTTTTTCCTTTTGATACTAGGGATTGAACTCAAGGGTGTTTAATCACTGAGCTGCATCCCCAGCCCTTTTTGTATTTTGAGACAGGACCTAAGTTGCTGAGGCTGGCTTTGAACTTGTGATCCTCCTGCTTCAGCATCCCAAGTAACTGGGATTACTGGCATGTGCCACCGTAGCCAGCAAATTCAGTATGTTTTTGTTTGTTTTTTAAAAGAGAGAGAGAGAAAGAGAATGAATTTTTCAGTTTTTCACGTGGCTTTCACCGCCCCAACACTTCACTGCGTACATGGTGCTGGGGTTCGAAGCCGCACCCTCGTGCATGCTAGGCAACCACTGTAACCACCAAGCCACTGCTCCAGCCCCAAATTCAGTACATTTTTAACAATGAGAGAAGGAAGGATTAAGTACACGGATAAAGAGAACCGGGGGAAAAGACAAAACAAATAGGGTCAGGGTGGATGCTGTTATCAACTATAAATGTGGACATCTTTGATTAAAACCAAAAGTGAAATCTGGGACCTACGAAACCTTATTGCACTGATATAGAATAAAACAATGTTAAGAGAAAGAACCCATTTAGCATTATCAATCCTTACTTCCATAGATTCTAATGTCAAAAAGTATTTATAGCTTTCCTAAACAGAAAATAAATGAAGTTTAGTCAAAAGTCAGAGCAAAACAAATATGTTTCCACAAATCTACACATGTAATACAAAAACATAAAATTATATACACTGTATCAATGTCATTAGTGGTTTTGGTACTATACTATAATTTTAAGATGTAGCTATTAGGGGAAACTGAACAAGGGGATATGGGGAACCTCTGTACTCTTTGCAACTTCCATGAAAATGTATAATCATTTCAAAATAAAAAATAAAAGAAAAAGGTATTGAACTTATTTTACTCCATACTCTCCACAGAAAGGTTCAGATTACAGAGTTGGGTGGGGATAAAACTAATAAAACAACTAGCAAGATTTATGTATATTAGCAAAAGATTTGTTTGGGGTGGGGGGAGAACAAAAAAAATCCCAATACAGACAACATAACCAAGACTGAATTCCAGCAGTTAACAAATGAATATTTCAGGTCAAAAGTCTACAGGTCAAAGATCACATAACTTAATGAAAGAAAATATTCTGAGAAATTTTCTTGGAATTCATATTTCCAAACCATTTTTAAGATGAATATTCTGACTGGATAATGGATATAAATGACCACATTTGAATTTTCAGGCTTCTAACACTCTAGGCTTCACACTGGGGGGAAAAATAAACTTGTACACTGACAACTTCTATCAATTTCAGATCTTTATTTAACCAATGATGCAAATAACAATCAGAGTTGGATGTGGTGCTATATATGGGTAATTCCAGCTACTAGAGAATCTGAGGCAGGAGGAGCACAAGTTCAACACCAGACCTAGCAATTTAGTGAGGCCTGTTTCAAAATAAAAAAAATAAATGGGCTGGGGTTGTATCTGTGGTAGAGCACATTTTTAAAAACAAACATAAAACCCCTGCCAGAAATGTACTCATCCTCTAAGCAATACTTTTGTCATATAATCTATTACTACTGATCTCAGTGGGAAGATGGGACATTCAGAAAGTTACAAAATAGCACCAATTGTTAAATGAGAAAAAAAAAATCCTAATCATATTATTATTATTATTATTATTATTATTATATTATTTTAAAGAGAGTGAGAAAGAGAAAGAATCAATTTTATTTATTTTTTTCATCTAGCCTTTGTTTCTCTAACAGTTTTGTATATGGTGCTGGGGTTTAAACCCGAGTCCTTGTGCATGCGGGACAAGCACTCCAACTGCTGAGCTGCTGCTCCAGCCTCCATTCTAATTACTTTTAACAAGATTTTTCTAACAGTCCAGTTAAAAATGGCAATTTACAGACTCACCTATATGTGGCTGCTGAGCTGCTGCTAATGCATATTGCTGCTGTTGAGCTGCAGTTAACTGCTGAACTGCTAGTGCATTAGTCCTCTGAAAGAGCTATTGGGGGAAGTATTTAATACAAAGATTAGTGTCAAAACATTTTACTTCTAATTGTAAAGCTCTGAATAAAATATTTTAAAACACTTATCTGAAGCACTTTCTCAAATGCAAGGAAATTCAATCAAGAGAACATTAAATGTTTGAGAGCCCCCCATTGTTCATATCAATGCCTCATACTACATCAGGATACACTGGTATATAGTTTTTTTGTTTTGCTTTTTTAAGGAAAGTGCATGCTTTACCTGCTGCTGGGAATTGTACTCAAAGAGGCCTACAGTAGCTCCTGAAGAGTCCATGGGTACCTGGTTACCAGGATAATCAAATTGTAAGGAATCCAAACCAACTTGTTCCATGGCATCCAGATTCTGAGTTTCAGGATTTGAAAATTCTTCAACAAGTGGCTTATTAGCTGTAGGATTAGGAAGAGGACCCAACCCTTCTGGGGGATTAGTATTGGGGCCTAGGCGCTCAACTACTTCAGTTGGAGAGGCTTGACGACTTCCAGGAGTACGACTAAAAAAACAAAAACAGAAAAGCATTGTAAGTAAAATAATACGTGAAAAGGTAAAAAATGGAAAAGTATGAAAATAATGAAAAACAAAGGGCTATAAAATACACAAAGTAAATAAGGCATTCTGGATCACTAACATCCTACTTTATCACATTTTTTCCCTAATTAATTAACTACTTAAGAGGTGCTTTCATTAGTGTTTGGTGGCATATTTCTATAATCCCAACTACTTGGAAGACTGAGGCAGGAAAGAGGATCACCAAGTTCAAAGCCAGCATGGGCAATTTAGAGAGACCTTTAATCAAAAAATAAAAAGGGTTGGAGTTACAACTGAGTTGTATCAGTCATAGAGCACCCCTGGGCTCAATACCAAACCAAACAAAATAGAACAAGAAAGAGATGACAGGTTTTCAGTAGTTTTTTTACATTAATAATGATCACTCTCCCCAATTTGTATGTTATAATGAATCAATCTGAAACCTTTGCCTCAAATCAGAGACAAATTGAAGGGTTGGTATGAAAAGCAAAGTATTAACTAGCAACATGGGAAAATTCAAAACCAAAACCCACCCATCATACTGCTGTCCTGCCTACCAGTATGCAATTTTGTCATACATCATTATGGTTTTCATAACTTAAGACAGCAGAACTTGAGATGAAAGAAAATGGAACTAAGATAAAAAGACTTACTCCTGACTCTTAAATATGATTTCTGGGCAAATCGTTTCATCTTTCTGGCCCCAGTTGAGGCTAAATATATGACCTGCTGGTTCCAACTAACAAGAATAAAAGAAATTATTTATGAAGGTCCTCTAACAGTTCTGCAAAGACCATCTTGATCATACCCAACTGTTTCAGTTTAAACCATCAAAAAAAAAATACAAATGTGTAACACATGTATCAAAAATTAAGGCAGAGCACAGCAACACATGCCTGTAATGCCAGTGACACAAAAGGTTGAGACAAGAGGATTTCAAGTTTGAAGCAAGCCTCAGCAATTTACCAAGACCCTATCTTTAAAAAAAAAAAAAATGCTGGCAATGAAGGTCAGTATCAAGAGTGCCCCTGGGTTCAATCCCCATTATACCCCCTCCCAAATTAAATATACACAGAATGAAAAATATCATTGTACACTAAGAAACAAACCAAAGAAATCTATCACTGGGCATGGTGGTGCACACTTGTAACGGCACCAACTCTGGAGGCTGAGGCAAGACCCACAGTTTGAAGTCAGTCTGGGCAACATAATGAGACCACCTCAAAATAAAACAGGGTTGGAGATGGAGCTCAGTGGTAGAGAAAGAACTGGGTTTCAAATCGATTAACATAAAAATTTTAAGAAGTAAAAATACAAGATCATTCTCTACTATGTTATCTTATTTCTAATCCTCATTAGAATCTATAGTTCCTTCATAAATGTTTTGTATAGGATCCTTTCCCTTACAAAGAAGAAATTGTTTACTCACCTGAGAAGCCATGCATTCATAATGAATTCAAACAAATATATGGCAGTGTTTTACCTTGCTAATTTTAGTGCCAGCTGTTACATCACTGTAAAAACTCTTCTCCATATTAAGTGAACATACATTTTATTTAAAAATCAATCACTGTATTTGCAATATTACATGATTTCAAACTCCCTTCACCTTTGGCCATATCTTACTTACATGGGATCATTTCAAAGGCTTATTTTTTTCCCATTTGGAAAATAAGAAAACTGAAAAGATTTTGTTTAAAATCAGCCAATTAAACAATACCAAAACTAAAGAAAGCCTCCTATAGTTCTTTGATTCATTTCAATTCTATTCCAGTAATACATATAATATATCGCTTAACATATACATGCTGACAGTGACCATTATGGCCACAGCTAATTTTTTGAAACTTTTTTTACACTGTCAAGTAAGGATTAATCATTGTATTTAAAATCATTAGTGATTTTAAACACGTATCAAAAGCTTATTGGAATAAAATCTGAATGCTTATGGGGAGAAGTAAAATCTTTCACACAACTCAATCACCCAAATGTAGAGGACAGTTAAAAAAAAAAATCATTGTGCTATTAGTGCTGCTATTTTCTTGCCATAGTTAGTGGTGGATTGACACTTTAATTATCAATGTATAATCTGAAGGGTTTATAATCAACTGTTTTTTAAGAGCATGCTCTTTACTAAAAACTCACACAATAATACAAGAGCAAAATCAGAATAAGGTTTAAAAACAAACCAAACAATATTAAATTTCTTATCAAAAGAGGTTTACAGGGTTTGGATGCTTTTTTGCAATCTAAACAGACAAAACACCACTTTCTAAAACAAGCATTGTTATTTCTGCTTTGGTTATTAAAGGCAATAAAGATTAAACTAGGTAACCCATGCTGTACCTGCAAAACTCTTACCTAGGAGTCCATGGTTCACAAGATCTCAAAGAAACAGCTCATTTTCAGGTAAAATCTCTAAAATAGCTAACTTACTTTAGTGAAAAAGTATAGGAAATCAGTATGAAGTAACAATTCCCTAACATATAGATTAAAAAAAAAAAACAAAAAAACACTGCCTAATTTAGCGTCAAAGGTTAAAAGACCTGGACATGGTGGCTCATACTTGTAATCCCAGTTAGTAGGGAGGCTGCGGCAGGAAGACCACAAGTTCAAGGCCAACCTGGGCAAATTTGCTATACTGTCTCAAAAGAAAATTTTAAAAAGGAATGAGGATGTAGCTCAATGACAGAGCACTTGCCTAGCTAGTATGTTATGTTGGTGGCCCTGGGTCCAATTTGTACTAGCATGTGTACATGGGCATATGTGAGGGGGGGATGACTCAAAAGGTGTTAAAGAATTAAAGCTAACTTTTGAAGTCTCCAGAATCTCACTAAATTCTAGCAGACAGGAAAATGTTCAGATTTAGACTATCAGATCAGCAGAAAATTAATAGTAGCTTCTAATATTACTCTTTCAAGAGAATGTAACGTTTTAGATACTGTTTTAAAGATTTTTAAAACTATTCATAATCATTAATTTTCTTTATGAAAAATAAAATATTCATCCAGGTACAACAGAAATAAAGTAAATGTAAGTTGAAAAAAAGGCTAAATCAGTCACATCAACTAACTGTAGTAATCTCTAAAGTGATGTTTTTCTTAATGAAAAAGTTAAAATCTTACTTAAAATCTTTGCAATCGGCATCCATTCCATTTGGCAAACCTCTGCCATTTATTTTAGAATCATCATCATCTCCTTGTTTAAGATCTCTGTTTTGGTCCTCCTCAAATGGAGAAGCCTTGCCTTTTTGATCTCCTTTCTCAGGTCCATCTGTTTCAGCATCTCTAGTGCCCTGAGGAAAAAGAATCTGTTTGATTCTGAATACTTAATAGAACACAAAAACATGCACCATTTGGTGATCTAAACTACAGGATTGTGCATGTAAACAGTAAAAAGCATTGAGACTTATTTTAAGTTTGTAGTTAACTAGTTTATCAAAAGCCAAAAATTTGAGTACTAACTAGTGATTTATAACAGAAGAGCTAAGGCAACCTTAACTATAGTGGAGTTAGAGAAGCAGTGACACCACAAACTAGATGAAGATATTTAACACACAAACAGTATCATTTAGTTACTTCCAAATCAAATGTTATCAGGAATAAGGAATTATTTTTTTGCAAATGTTTTAAAATTAATATGATTTAATTTTTGTAAAATGGTTCGGATTATGAATATTTCCAGTGGTTCTACCACACTACTTTTTGTTTTATTTTTTTTTTCAAAGACAGAGAGGGACAGTGACAGAGTAAGAGAATCAATTTTATTTAGTTTTCCATGTGGCCTTCATTGCTCTGACACTTCGCTGTGTACGTGGTGCTAGGGTTCAAACCTGTGTCCTTGTGCATGCCAGGCAAACACCAGAACCGCTGAGTCACCACTCCAGCCCATATCACGTATTTTGTAAAGTGGATAAATGAAGAAAATGAGAATTCAAATAGCTATAAAAATTTTATTTAGCTCTAGGAAGGGAGAGAAAAATAATCTGACTTAAAAATATAAACAAATAACTATCAAATATAAAATGTCTTTATTCAAAATACTTACAAAAGTTCCTTTCCTAAAACGAGAATCCAATTTATCAGCAGGAGAAGAACTTAACACATATTCTACCATGCTCACACCAAGGCCTCCACTTTCTGATCGCGGAGACAGTATTGCATTTACTTCACTGTTTCCATGAAAACCCTGTCCAGATCTTCTCTGTACCATAATAGGCTGGGACATTGAATGATCTGTTTGGAAGAAAGAAAAGAATTATATATTTGTACTTTCAAAAGAAACAAAACGGAGTTTCACATAGATACTAAAGTAAGAAAAATAAGTACTTCATTTTATTTTGAACATTATTATGATTACAATATTATAAGCAGCTTTTCATTTTGTTGACATCCAGTGGCTGGGGCACATCTCTAGAAAACACAAATGGAAAGAGCAATATAGCAATCAACAGGAAAAGCCTATGCAAAGAACAGCGAAACCAAAAAGCTCAACAGAGGTAAAGAAACATTAATTTAAAGGCCAAGTTGCTTATAAGTATTATATTAAAAAGTTAATGTTCTTTGGTGTGTCCTAAGAATCATAGTGAAAATCTTTAAGGATAAAACACAGAATAAAACTCCTTCCAAACTGGTAGCACATCCTAAGCTCACAGTTATATACTGAACAAACTCTGGAACTACTGCTGTCACACTATAGTGTGAATGAATGAGGGGGGGGAAAATCAGTGTAACCACAGAATTTACTATTCTTGGTGAAAACACTAAATATCACCTTAATTTTTATTTTTATTATATTTTTAAACATCTCTTCTAGACAGCTGCAGTGGCACACGTTTACAATCTCAGTGACTGGAAAGGCCGAGGCAGGAGGATCGCAAATTTGAGGCCAGTCTCAGCAACTTAGAGATTATCTCAAAATAAATAAAAAGTGCTGGAGATGTAGCTCAGTAATAAAGTACTCCTGGGTTTAATCCTTGGTACCCTTCCTAATGTCTGTCATTTATTTTTAAAACAAAATTATTCACCTAATAGAAATGATGAAAAGAAAAGGCAATATTTAAGATCTGAGAGCTATAAGAATACAAATATAATTAAGATATTTGAGGTAACATTCAAATACTTTTTGCTGGAAAATCTTGTTAAAGGAACCAATAAGCTACCAAAACCTGTGGCTCATTTGCAAACAGGTACAATACTCAACTATCCAGGTTGAATACAATAGTGGTATTCATTTATCATTTCTTTTAACTTAATAATTTTTAAATGACTGCTACTTTTGTTAAACCATATTAAAACGTTTCTATTTCAGCACCTGTGTCCATGGGCAATTAATCCATGATATCCTTTTATTCAATCATTTATCTATAATTTAAATATTAATTTACTGTTTCTTGTATGCTAAACTTTGTGCTACAACAAAGGAGATCTCTGTCCTTAAAGAGTACAGGTTTAATAGAAGGCAATCAGAACAGGATAAAAGTGCTTCAACAAAAATAATCCAGATTTCTATGGGGACAGAGAAGGAGAATCAAAGACTATGATATTTAAGCTGAACACGAAGGGTAAAGAGTTAAAGTGTGCAAAAACAGGGAGAGAGTGAGAGCACTTCAGTTACAGAAACCTGCATGTTCCAAGGCCTAAAGGTGTCAGGAAAAAAATATACTGAAACTGACAATCACAAGCATACTGATATGGTATAAGGTTAGGCCTTGTGCAGTCATGAAAAATCTTAGAATGACAAATCCTTTAGACAAGGAACGTATTATTCATATTCATATGTGCTTGAAATTCAATAAATGTTTGTTAGGTAAATAAAATTCCATTTACTTCTAATTTTTTGTTTTCTAGAAGACAAACACTTGTCATTAAAATTTAATCCATACAACTTAAAGTTAAGCTGGGAGGAGTAGTACAGGAACTAATGAAAATAAATTTGATATTTCTTCTACCATCCATCCTGAAAACAATCTTTCTTTTCCATGTTGTGCTCAAGATGCTTAGCTTGTGAACACTTTAAAAAATATTTGGTTATGGGGCTGGAGAGGTGGTTCACTGGTAGAACGCTTGCCTGGCATGCACAAGGACCTGGGTGTGATCCCTAGCTCCACATACACAACTAAGTTCAGGGAAGGGAAAAAAAAAAAAGGATAAAATAGAATTTTAAAAAGGTAACTTTTTAAAAAAAAATTTAGTTCATATAAAGTTAACTACCAGTTTACCTTTCAAAATATCCATCAATCAATTTATCAAGAACATTTGCTCCAAGTAAAGAAGGAGATATTTGCAGGGAACATGTATCCCAGCCCAGATAACTGAATATTTTAAATTATGGGTCTGATTTAGTATAGGTGAATTTTAGTCTAGAAAAAAAAATTCCCAAGGGTAAGGATCCTATCTCATTTATCTTTCTATTCTCTGAACCTGGCAAATTACCTGTTACCTACTGAACTGAAAGAAAATTTCTAATATTTTAAGTAAATATTAGCCTAAATTAACTGTCACCAAAATTTTCAATCTATTTGACTGAAAAAAAATTAGAAGTTTCTAGACCTTCCTAATCTTTGTGTTTCAGCTTTTTGGCAATTATTTTAGTTGAACAATAACATTTTCCCCCCCAGGACTGAGGACTGAACTTGGGGCCTTGCGAGTGCTGGGCAAGCGCTCTGCTACTGAGCTAAAACCCCAACCCCTAACAATAACATATTTAAAAACTAAAAAGAAGTTTAAAATACTGTAATATATTTTAATGATTTGGAGAATAAAGAAACATCTATTAATTTACACTCAGGATATTAACTGAGGAATTATCTGGAAATTTAATTTTTTATTGCTTTAGTCATTTTTTATAGGTTAAACAAGCTGCATTAAACTCAGCAATAAAAATACTGCAAAATACGTTAACAGTTCTATCTGTACACTTCTCAAATTTCACTAATCAGAAACACTGCTAAAACAAAACTGTAAAATTATTTTAAGAATATAACTATGCTTTTCAATTTACCAAAAAATACTGTCATTCTTGCAATTTATATTCCTTACATGCCAATTCTTTTCCCCCATAAGTTTCTTAGACCCAACTATCTCTATGTGTGGAAATAAAAAAAAAATTCACATTTGCTCTCTTCTAGGTCTGTATCACCAAGTTGATTTACTTCCTTTCTGGGTGTGGTTAACATCTAATAAAGCTAGACTGAGCTTTATAGGTAAATCAGTCATTGTCATACAACACATTTTAAGACTAAAAAGTCCCATGGTTCAACAAATGCGTCCTCTATTTTAGTGGTAATTCAGAATTTTATAATCAGATTTAATTAAGAAAACAAAAAACTTAAGAAAACCTTAATGTGATAAATATATCTAATCAATTAATTGTACTAATCAAGTAAATTTGCCTCAGAGCAGCGTTAACTACCATAAAAATGTGAATTATAATGACTTATGAAATCATCAAAAAAGACATCAAATTTTCTCTGAATGTTGTCAATGGGTAGATAGGGCAGACGGCTGATGGGGAAGGGAAGGTGATACCCTAGGGCTGGGGCCAGGGAGGGGACTGGGAAAAAAACACGGAGTCCATTCATAATTCTCATGCATAAACCAATAACTTACGAGAAGCTCCCCATGCAGTCTCTCTCCATTCATCATCCCCAAGAAATATGCCTTTTTGTCCATCTTTTGTTGAATCATCAGGTTCCCAAAACTTTTTGGTAGGCAAAAGCTATTTGGGAGGGAAAAATTTACATTTAAATATTATTCTAATTACAAAGAATATCTAGGGACTAACAAACTTATCACTGATGTACACATTATTTTTTGATGCTAATGAAAATTAGAATTTTCTGTTTTCTAAATTTTTCTCATCAACAGTGAAGTAACTGCCCACTTATGTTTCTGTACTGGCTCTAACAATTCTGAACCTAAAAAAACGTAATCAAGGTCCACTTCTGACTTTTCTATATTTCAAACATTTTTTTTTACTATGTGATTTTCTTTATAATTTTTTTCAAAAGCGTTATTAATATTTCTTATGCAAGAAGAGATAAATAAAATGTCCGCAGGAATGATTAACATTTTTCTTTTACTTCCAAGAACTTCCTTTGGACAACCTCCTATCGTATAACTTCCAGGATAGAAAATATTTTTCTTTCTTATTTTAGATATTCAATGGAAGTAACTTCACATATCTTATTAACTCCTGAATACTATCAATCTGCCAATTCCAAATAAGAAAGCTATGGATGATAGAAAACACAGAGAAAAAAAAAATCTACAAATACTTTTGAAATAATCACCTCAAGGCCCTATGCTTTATCCTATATGGTGACAGACACAGCACGTAAATATCCATGTTGAGGGCTGGAGCGGTGGCTCAGCGGTTGCAGAGCTTGCCTGGCATGCACAAGGACCCATGTTCAAACCCTACCACCACATACATACACAACAAAGTGCTGGAGCAACAAAAGCCACATGAAAGACTAAATAAAATTGATTCTCTCTACCTCTTTTTGAAAAAGAAAAAAAAATCATGTTGATAAACCATTCAATGATTACTCATAAGGTACAATTTCTAATTATTTTTTAGTTATCTATTCAGGTCTTTCCTTACATTCAGTAGACAGACTTGGGACATGTTTGTTTGAATATACTGTTTTTCTGAGACATACATAAGATACTTTAAATAAGCATTCATAAGATACTACAATCCATAATTAGGTGCCCAGTCTCTCACTGCTAATAATCAAACCTATGTATACTTCTATTGCTATACACATCACACTAAATTACCTATGTTTGCATCTTTAAGGGCATGCTCATATCTTCAGAGAGCTCACAGCCATATAGACTATAATAAAATGTTAACTTACTAATAACTGAATTAAGGTCTGAAAGAAAATACAGTGTGGCTGGAGTGAGGGAGGAGGCTGGAAGTTGAAAGTGGGAAGGCAAGGTAAGAAAAAAGGCAGTCAAGCATGAAGAAAGGCAAAACTTGAGCAAATGCAAGGTGTGGAGATCAGGATGTAAAATAGAGAAACACATGGAGGAACGCCAATACTGGTAAAAGTAACCAGCTCAATCATGACGACAGGCTAAGTAAACTGTATGTTAATATTGAAGCAACAGAAAATCAAGACAGGTTAGCAAGAGTGACATGTTTTGAAAAACAACTCAATTTATAAGGAATAAGGGGTAGAAAAGGGAAAGACCAGAACCAAAGGGACCAGTTTAGGAAAAATACAATACAGTTAAAATAGCAAGAACTGAAAAGAGGGTACTAGCAGAAAGAACTGAGAAAATAAAAAGAATCTGAGACATTTTGGAGAGTTAATGGGACCTGAATACAAATGGTGGGAGAAGGTAGATAAGAGAGATAAAAACCCCAGTAAAGGGGGTTAGAAGATAAATGATAGTGATCACTGACCAAACTGAAGGGAATGGGAGAAATTGCTTGAGACGATGTTTGGAGAAGATAAGGAGAAGCAACCTTGAAGATGGGGAACAATTTCAATTTGGCCATGTTCCAATTATAGATCTTTTTTACTAAATAAATTTTTAAAGGAAACAAACTTCTGGTTTTTTCAAATAAGTTTTTGCTGGTTAGGATCTTTGTGGCTATGAATGATTTGAACTATATAGTATAGATATTTTAAAAAATCATCCACTCTAAAAAAGGTGCCAGGAACTAAACCTCCATTCCTTTCATTTAAAAAAAATCTCACCAGGCATGGTGGCACAGACCTGTAATCTCAGTGACTCAGGAGGCTGAGGCAGGAGGATAACAAGTTCAAAGCCAGCCTCAGAAACTCAGTGAGGCCCTAACCAACTTAGCAAGAATCTGTCTCAAAATAAAATATAAAAAGGGCTGGGGATGAGGCTCAGTGGTTAAGCACCCTCAGGTTCAATCCCAGTCTCCCCCCCCCCGCCAAAAAAAAACTATGAAAGAATTACATAATAGTCAAACAAAATATAAAGCTGATAATACTAATATTATAGCACCATGATATATTTAAATAATTTAACATTTATTCATAGTAAAACCTAAGTAAATCTCTAAAAATACTACATAAACAAGTCTTTTCAGGCTGATGAAAACCATCCCTGAAATAAAGAAATGCTCTACCCATACTTCATAAAATATCAAAATACGAGTAACAAATAAGGAACCTAAAATAGGTATAATGACAAAAGCATAAAAAAAAAATCCATGTTAAACACTTACCAAGTATGCCTACTTTTGCCAAGCACTGTACTATGACTACCTCTTGTTAACAATTATAACTTATCATGGACAGGAAAAATTAACACTTCTACCAAAGACCTAAACATTCTAGAAATGCTTTCTGTGGCAATTCAGACAGCGCTTCAGACACTTATAGAGAAATCTTTATCTTGTGACTAGGAACAGGTTAAAATGAACTAAATGTAAGAAGAGGCAATGTAAAAGAAAGCAACAATTCAGGGAAGGAAAAAAAAGTTTAAATAATCAACTGAATGAAATAAAAAAATTTGCCCCTGGAGACTTTTTAACTATAGTAGAAATAAAGATGCAAATTACAGAAAACAAGGGTAAGAAACCTTAAACGTCTGTAAAATATTATTCACTATCACTTCATATTCATTTCCTAATTCACAAAACCTCTAAACCATGGTCAGTACACTCAGTATTTGTCAACCTGACCTTCTATCCTTCATCTCAATATGACTAATGGACATAAAATGTTTTCTTCAAAAATATTTATGGCTTTCCTTCTCCATTAAAAATAGTAAGTCAGGGGCTAGAGCGGTGGCTTGGTGGTTACGGTTCTTGCCCGACATGCACGAGTACACGGGTTCAAACCCCAGCACCCATACACACAACTAAGTGTCAGAGCAACGAAAGCCATGCGAAAAACTCAATAAAAATTTATTCTGTCTCTCTCTCACTGTCCTTTTCTCTTTTAAAAAATAAATAAGTTAGTACCACAGCAGTGTCTCAAATATAAAATTAAATCAAATTCCTGCTCTAGCATTTACTGAGTTTGAGTTACACTTATACTTCAGATTTTTCTGATACAAACTGTTACGTAAAATCCTAAACCAGCCAAATCAAGATAAACCATGGACTTGGAAGGATTTAAAAGCTAAATGTCCACACTATATTGCTTTACATTAAGGAGTTCATACACCACCACCTACACTGCAATACTTTTGAGAAAAGGGATGCAATTAATGATTACGTCATAACAAATATGTAACTGAACTATCCTGGGCAAATCATAATGTAAGGTCACTATTTATAATAAAAGTTCATAAAAGACAAAAACAGATGCTAAAAAACTAAGTTGTGTAGAGTCAAAAAATACAGCACAATTCCATAAAACCTAAGAATGGTCCTTTTCTGGATTTCAGTTTTTTCTTTGGATAGAAGATACTAATACTTTAAATTTTTCATATCATTTCTCTATCTTCTCCATTTCTAATATCCCTTATTATCAACCAGCTAACATTAAATACAGACATTTGCAATGCAAAGTAGCATTATAAATAATCAAAACAGGCATGAGTTCAAACTGCTGTTCAGGTACTATTATGTGGCCTTGGGCCAGTTAATGATTATTTCTGAGCTAGTTTTCTTATCTCTAAAGGAAAGATAATAAAACTCTACTCCTAAGAGTTATGAGACTACAATGAAGTAACATTAAGTAAACCATGTAACACAACTCGTACACAGCAATTGCACAAATATCAGAAGCTTCTGCTACCCTGAAAGTATAAATCCTTTAATATTATACAACCTGAATTAATACACTGATCTGCAACATTAAACTGGCTATTTCAAAGAATTACATCATTCATTACAAAGATTTTGTCTAGAACTGTTTGCTTGCTTTCTTGAATCAGTTTGAATATTCTAGGGGGAAGATTAAACCCTATTACTTAGGAAAGACAGTTGCCAAACATAATAGTCACATTCTGTAAAAGGAAAAAAGAGCCAGAGGTTAAATTGTCCAAGGTTACACATATAGCTAGTAAATGGCAGCACTGGGATTTGAACACCTTTATCTGTTTTAAGGCCTTTCTCTTAAGTGTTTAACTACCAAAGATAGTTCTTTTCAATTATAGCCTAATTCACTGATATTTCTGAAAATTTCCACTATTAAACCACCACTCATTAAAAATGAAAGCAGTTTAAGATATTGTGATATTCTTTATTACAGTGGATAAACTTTTAACACAGAATTTATATAGACAAACTATGATCAGCTTTTAAAAACTTATCTGGTTTCCATCCCTGCTATCCTGAACAATTCAGATCAAAGTTAAAGCATTTGAGAGATGTGATCACACACAGTGTTCCTATTTCTACTTCAAAATAAGTCAATCTTACTCAAACTTACACCACTAGTGAGAGATCTGAGACAAAACAGAGGTTTCCTTATCTAGTACTTTTCCCACTTCACCATACTACCTAGGATCTTGGCACACAAATTTTCTTTGAATATTATTGTACCAGAAAAGAAAGAAAAGAGCATTAGTTATCATACTAAGCTATGAAAATAGTCTCAAAATAAAATACATTAACTCAGTGATTTAAAGTTAAATTCTGGGTTCTAATTTCAGACAGGGTTCTTTTGCCCATTATTTAAAAAATAAGGACCCTGCTACATATATCCTAATAACTAGAAATGAAAGAATTGGTGCCTCTGCAGTGTATTTCATTAAAACATTACTTATACTAACAAAGCTGAGTATCTCCTATGGATTAGTGTTGCTCTTTTTAAGCCACATGACATAATGCAAATCAGGACTTTTGACAAAAACTGCTATTAGGGAAAAAATAGAAAGGGCAAGTACATGAATAGATGAATATAAATCTGTTTCTATTTCTGGATGAACAACCAAGAGACTGTTGTTCTGATCATGGCTCAGTAAAGCTATCATGATCTACAAAAAAAAAACCAGTACATTTGAAATACGTTCTATATGTAAACACAATGCTTTGTAAACTAAAGATTTACAACACTTAAGACATAATAAACAGATCTTTATCTTAGAATAGAACAATTCATTAAAAAAGGATTTTATATTATAAAAAAAAAGCAATTATAGAAAACTCAAGAGCCAGAAACTCAAGGTTGCTTGTAATTTATTCTAATTTATTCCAATGAATGAATTCTGGGATAAAACAAAACCAAAAGAAACCTCACCTGTCAGGAAAGGAGAAGACTGGTGAGAGAGAGACAGGCAAAGAAGGAAATCCCAGAAGGTTCCTTGCTGCCTGTGAGATGAGGAAAGATAGAAAGGCTTGTGGGAGAAAACCCAGAGACAGAAATCTGAGTAGGTTTCTTAGTTATTTCTTAGAGATAACAATAGTAATTGGTTAAACTGTTAAGAAAAAAAATTAATTCATAAAAGCAGCTTATTTAAAAATACATTTTTACTGGCTAGAGGTCACAGATACACCGACCTGTTGTTATCAACAGTAGTAGGCAATCTATGCCTCCTAAGTTATTACACTTTCACTTTACATATCTGACATGTCCATTAATAAAGTCTGGATTTAAGCTTATTAATACATATTCAAATCAGCTCCTCTTTTTCTAAAATCTTCTTGTGGCCCCCCAAATACTCTTTCAACTGTGTGATGACATGTTTTTGATCTACAAAGCTATCTTTAGATTTATCAAACATAATTTAGAAAGGGGGAAAAGAATATTTGTAATAGATGCACAATATACATGTAGTATTAATGAAGTATTAAGAAGTATAATTATAATTAATGTAGGGGTACATCCCTACATGCTTTTAAAAGAAACAAGTTCAAACCTGTCAGACTAGAAAGCTAAAATACTGCTTAAACTTGCTTTTAGGATGTTACTCTACTTTTTAAAGATCAAAGAAAACAAGTGGAAAAGAAATAATAAGAGCCCTTTCTGTCTCTTTTTAATCTCCCATAATGTAAATAATGCCTAAGTAGTCACTGTACTACAGTGAAGGTATGGTTTTTTTAAACAAAAAATTATTTCCTCTCTCAAATTTTTCTTAGGGCCCAGAATTTTACCTTATGCACTGTACTAACAAGTTTATTTTTGGCAATACTTAAGCTTAAGCACCTTAACTCACCCTTAAATCAGTCCTCTGAAAATGACAAACTCTTTGGAAAACGCTGTTCTGAAGAAAGGGAGGGTTAGCTAGCTGCAGGGTGCCCTCTTGTGGCCCAAAGGAGTGACTGGACTCTTTTTCTGCATCTGAAGAGCACAGCATTGGATGGAATGAGTCTCATGACGGTCTCTAATCTACCAAAGTAAAATAATCTCCTGGTGCAAGCAGTTAATTACACATCCTAGGCCTGTTTACTGTTATTTTCTATTTTCAAAGTCCACACTATGTTAGTAGTATAGAACATGACAAAATAAAAATGACCACAAGAGTCTTCATAATCAAAGTTTTCTAAAATTTTGTTAGGTGTTTGGAAAACTAAGTATTTTAGCTGACTTAAAATATGTGATGGCTGAGGTTAAACTTGGTGCCTCAAAGAAAATCACAATTAACAGGAATGCTAACATTAATTTTAAAATGGAGTACCTACTATGTTAAGTATTCAAAGCTAGCAATTTACAGGAGAGATAAATATAAAACAAACTGTAAGCAGTAATATAATAAAAGCATATATAAAAATTTAGGGAAAGTCAGATGAGGAAATAATTCATTCTACTGCAGATAGCAATGGGAAAACAGATAAGTTTTTTCAGTATAGTCTTGACAAGGATTAGAAGTTTATTAAGTAAATAGCTTTGGTGAACAAGAGAGATTTTGGGGAGGGAGAATAATGAACAATCAAGTACTGCTACAGCAAACACAGTATACATACATAAAACAGCAGAACAAGGATAAAGGAGGTTTTTCTTCTGAGCTAATGATATACGGTTCATTACCAAAATATACTACATCTAACCAAGCCAATCAAACCATCTAAAATAATCACACTAAAAAAGCCACATAATCACATTAAAAAGTACTTGCTACAGATTTTAAAAAAGCTGCTGAAAATCAATTTTACAATTGTACACAACCCAAAATTTAAAATATTAAATAAAACCCACATAGTTTATGATATAAACACAATTTTAAGAGAGAATCACTATTTTCAAGATTATGGTTTAAAAAATTGAGTCTCAATGGCTCAAATAATTGAGGTATAAATTCTTATTACTGGTAAATATTTACCTCTCCCATTCCCCGAGATTCTAGTGCAAGAGCTTGAAAATCATGATTCATTTCATCCACAGATCAAACCTGTTGAACAAAACCAAAAATTAATAGAAAGAAATTTTAAAATATCAACTATCTTTACATTATATTGCTATTACTAATATTAGCATGTGATAGGCAAGAACAGATTTCTCTATGCAAACAAGTTTTCCCAAATAGAGTACATGAAAGCAATCTGCACTAACACTTGCAGAAACACATGGGGTCAAAGGTCCTTTTAATTATTCTGCATGCCAACAGAAAAACTTTATTTTTATTTTATTTATTTTTTTTAAAGAGAGAGGAACAGTGAGAGAGACAGAGAAAGAGAGAAACAACTTTATTTAGTTTCTCACATGGCCTTAGTTGCTCCAACACTCAGTTGTGTACGTGGTGCTGGGGTTTAGAACCCGGGTCCTCGTGCTTGCCAGGCAAGCGCCAAAACCGCTGAGCCACCTCTCCAGCCCAGAAAAACTTTATTCTTGAGCAAAAGAGAAGCTGGGTATGGTGGTGCACACCTATAACACCAGCAGCTTGGGAGATTGAGGCAGGAGGATCACAAGTTTAAACCAACCTAAGCAACCAACCTTAGCAAGACCCCATCTCAAAATACATAATAAAAACGGCTGAGGATGTGACTTGATGGTTAAGGGGCCCTGAGTAGTTCAATCTCTAGTACTAATGAGGGGGAAATTGCATATACACATACACACCTACACACATATCCACCCCCATGGAATTCTACTCAGCTGAAAAATGGACAGAGATGGAGAAAATCATGCTGAGTGAAATCAGCCAAACCTAGAAATTCAGGGGCCAAATGTTTTCTCTCATGTGTGGAAGCTAGAGTACAATATAAGAAAGAGTAAGAGAACAATAAGTTTAGACAACAGACTCTAACACAGACTGCCAATCAAACTGGGGAGGGGACAAGGAAAGAAGTGGGAGAATGGTAAGGAGGGGTATATGATATGTGCAGGTATGGAAGTGAAACAAATCCCTTCAATATGTAAAACTATAATGAAAAATAAAATCTTGATTTAAAAAAACAGAATAATTCTTTCCTCTTTAAACTAAAACCATAACATGTTTCTATATCTTCCTATTCCTAAGATTTTGAACTTTTTTTTTTTTAACCTTTTAGAGGTAACAGTGTGTTGAGTCAAGGCTCTTTGCCTTCCATATTAATAATGCTGAGGGAGAAACCATTCAAGACTAATCTATAGCTTTCAAATTTCACTAGGAAAATTCCATTATTCACCCCCACCCTGCACCACCCACAGTTCTTTCCCTCTAAAATCTCAATAGTGCTTGACATATGAAAGTATCCCTCCCTTCCATTAGTACTATTTTTTCTCCTGCTTTGTTTAAAACAATTTTTCTTTTTGCTTTCCTAGGTCTCTAGTTGCTTCTTATCAAAACACTCCTACTTTTCTCCTCACCCCTTAAATGTTAAGGGGTCCTCTCGGTACTCTAAGGGTACTCTTTTCTCTACCCTTTATCCTAAAAAATCTCATACAATGCCAAAGCTTTAAGAGCTATCTATATGCTTAGCCCCACCCATCGGTATTTACCAAATCTTTCTTCTCTTCAAATTTCCAATTATCTCCCTTCCTTCCGTTCATTCCCTGGATGTATTACAGGAAATTTCAATTTTATTCTTCTTTCTTTCCACTTTTAATCTTTCCTTTCTTATACCTAATGTCCAATCATTTACCAAGTTCTGCTAAGTCAATCTCCTACCTCACTTAAATCCTCTTCCCATCCTACAATCCAATCTCCAAAATGAAAATCAGTCAACTTTCTGAATTGTGCTCTGATCAAGTGACCCCCATATTTTAATCTTTCCTAAAAGTAACACTCGAATTCCTTAATGTAGCTTGTAAGACAGAGCCAGATTCAAATTGTAGTTGTGGTATCTGGAGTTCTACAACTCTGGACAAGTAATCTACATTGTTTTTTTCTCAACTTCCTCCTGTAAAAATAACAGAAAGCAGCCACCATATGGACTTGAACAATTAAATACATAACAAAGCACTTAAAACAGTGCCTGACAAGTATTCAAGTCATCTATAAAAAAGAGCTTTATTCTATTGATCATACAATGCTGGGACTATCAGATATCCACATACAAAAATTGAAAAAAAAAAAACACATACCTTGCACTTTAATAAAAAAATTACTTGAAATGGATCACATACCTAAATATAAGGCCTAAAATAATGAAACTTTCAAAATACACAGAAGAAAAAGGCATGTGACCTTGTGTTTCACAGTAAGTTTTTAAGATCAACATCAAAAGCAAAGCCCATAAACGAAACTGCCAATTGGATATTATTAAAATTAAAAAACACGACCTACAAAAGATACTATTAAGAAAACAAAAAGACAACAGCATAGTTGAAAAATATTTTCAAACCACATATCTAATAATGGACTTGTGTCCAGACAAAGAATGTTTAAAAAAGAACAAACAATAAAATAAAAAAAAATGGGCAAAAGATCAAAACGGATACAACAATATACATATGCAGATAGCAAATAAGCCATTTTCTTCTCTTGAATTTGCTGGGAAAGCTGGATTCTTTATTAGTTCTAACAAAGTAAACATTTCATTCTCCTTCAACGTGTACGATCTTACAGAGCAGACAATGAACTCAAATAGGATCACTGTTCACATGAGTCTCTACAATTCCTAGTAATGGGGAAGTAGCTCCCATCAGACCAAACCTTTGTACTAATTTTAAATTCTGGAAACAAAAACAAAGCAGTGGAAAACTACTACTAAAAAAAACAGAAACAGAATAGTCTACACTTAAAACAAAGGACTGGCACCAATAAGATTTTTGTTTTGTTTTCCAATGGCTTTTCTGCCTAAGGTTAGGTCTGGATTCCAACGAGGTGGGCCCTAAAATTCCAACATATGACGAGCCTGAAGAACCAAACCACAGGACCAGAGTCTGGGGCAACCAGAGCTTCTGGGAAAAAAAGGACTCACAAAATTCTGTATATAAATTCTGCTCAGATTAATATTAAACTATGCATGTTCAGGATAGGCTCCAAGCAGCCCAATTAAGGCAAAGAGACTGAATGAAGCAAAAATTTCAACTGTTGACCACCACAGAACTCATAGGAATTTGGAGTTTTGAGTCTCATCAAAGTTAAGAGCTTTCAATTGTGTTCCCAGCAGCTGCTTCCCAGGGCTGCATCTCCTTAATGCAAGCACCACCTCTAGCTTGCTGAGCCCCAAGGAGAAGGGGGACAAGTAAGGTCTTTCTACCACAGCTCAAACAAAACAGACTGCCCACAAATTCACTAGTGTAAAGCACCCAGGAAACTGGCTACAAAAGCCGCTCGTAAGAGCATGCCCTCTACTGCAGGGGTGAAGAAACCTCATCATTACAGGCCTGGTACTATGGCACTCCATGAAATTAGATGTTATCAGAAGTCCACCGAACTTCTGATTCG
The DNA here is from genome assembly GCA_004027875.1 of Aplodontia rufa. NCBI lineage: Eukaryota > Metazoa > Chordata > Mammalia > Rodentia > Aplodontiidae > Aplodontia > Aplodontia rufa. The sequence goes on from PVKS010018795.1 coordinate 38,096, forward strand.
CAAACTCTCCTTCCAGCATCTGGTGCAAGAAATTGCTCAGGACTTCAAAACAGATCTGCACTACCAGAGAGCAGGTATTGGTGCTTTGCAGGAGGCAAATACGGCCTATCTGGTTGGCCTTTTTGAAGACACCAACCTGTGTGCTACCCATGCCAAATGTGTAATTATACCAAAAGACATCCAACTAGCAGCCACATAAGTGGAGAATGTGCTTAAGAATTCACTATGAGAAACACTTTATTCTCAAAAAAAAAAAAAAAAAAAAAAAAATTCCCCTCTTGTGTTATTGGTAGTTCTGAACATTAGATTTTCCCCCCGAACGGAGTCACAAAAGGGGACAGAATTCAGGTATTGGCTGTTTTTCCATTTTCATTTGTGTGTATATGTATTTCATTCATATATTTCATTAAAAATATATTATATTTTTAATATAAATGTGGGGATGTAAAGCCTTAATGCAAGTTAAAATGTTACACTGAACAAGCTTCAGCAGGAAAAAAATGGATTTTAAAAAATAAATTTCTTATTGAGGGCAACTAAATGGTGTTCGTAGCATTTTTATCATACAATAGATTCCATCCATTCATTCACTATACTTTCCTGAGTTGTCCCACATGCAAGGGCTTTTTAAATGTCTGTCTTCTGTGCTGTTCCTGTAAATTTATTAAAATACATTAAACTAGGGGCTGGAGAGGTGGTGAGCTCAGTGGTTACAGCACTTGCCTGGCATGCGTGAGGACATGGGTTCAAACCCCAGCACCACGTACACAACAAAATGTCAGAGCAACAAAGGCCAGGTGAAAAACTAAATGAAATTGAATATTTCTCTCACGTTCCCTTTTTCTTAAAAAAAAAAAAAATTACATTAAATTATAAAAACAAAAAACAAATGGAAATCCAACATATCCCATAGGAACATAATAGAATCTGTAATATTTCAACGTATCAATCAAAAAATTTGGAACAGACTTATAAGGAATCAGAAAAATGTGACCCGAAGAGAAAAATTAATAAAGACTAACCCCAAGGTAACCCAGGTTAGAATCAACTAATGAGGAACAGCGAATAATGCCTATAACCTCAGCTACTTCAGAGTCTGAGGCAGGAGGATTACAAGTGCAATCAAGACCAGTTTGGGCAATTAAGAGAGACCCTGTCTCAAAAAATAAAGAAAAGAGATGTAACTCGGTGGTAGAGACCCCCTAGGTTCAATACTCAGTACTGCCAAAAAAGGAAAAAAAATTAACAGATAAGGAAATTAAAACTTATAACTATGCTTGAACATGAAACAAAAAATATGCCCATAAGGAACAAATATAAAAATTTCAGCAGTTAAATTACAAAAAAAAAAAAAAAAAAAAAAAAAAAAAAAAAAAA
>PVKS010018796.1:0-39473 GCA_004027875.1 Aplodontia rufa
CCTCAGGTACAAAGGCCCTGAGACACCTGTTCCTGGGGAAACTAGGACCTAGCGTGAAATATCAGGAGACTAATAGGCAACAAGAAGAGAGGGATGGGAGATAAAGAGCATCTAGAATTGTGAGCAGAGTGACCACTTATAGCTGAAGAGAATCACTCTGTGTTAAAAATTACCGAAGGAGCTCGAAGGTTGAGTCCAGGCATCCAGGGAGGATGCTGTTGCAGCAATTTAGGGAGGATCATGCCTTGGCTCAGGGAGGCAGCAGAAGAGCTCACAGAAAGTGTTCAAATACTGGATATAACTTGAAGGTAGAGTGAACAACTTGTGCTGGCAGGTTACATGTGGAATATGAGAAAGATCAAGGATGTCTCCGTGGTTTTCTCTTAAGCAATTGTAAGGGTGGAGTTGCCATTTTTTTTTTCATTTTGTTGAAGAACGCAAAAGACCAGGTTTGGGAAAGAGTTCCATGACATCAGCTGTGGGGATGCTGAGTTTGAAATACTTGGCAAATAGGCATGTGAAGATGGTGAATGTGTACTAGGGAGAATGGATGTGGAATTCAGGAGAGAGCTGAAGTAAAAGAAAAAAGAGGGGTGTATTTGACACTGAATGGGGTTTAAAGCCATGACTGATGCCATCATGCTAGATAAAATACTGAAAGACTGAGCCCTGAGGCACCCAACACAAAGATGGAGAAGAGTGGTCTGTAATCAGAAAAGTAAATAGGGTAGAGTTTTCAGAGATGGAGCAGGAAAACTAGAAGACCATGGTATTCCGTAAGCCAAAATCTGAAACTGTTGCAAGGTAGATGGATCAAATATGAAATGGGTCGAGATTGAAAATGATTATTGAATCAGTAATATGGGGGCCATTAGTGACTTTGACAAAAGCAGGAGTAATGAATGGGAGGGGAAAGCATCATTAGTATAGGTTCACAAGCAAATGGGAAGGACTTACAAATGAATATTGACAACTCTTGAGAAATGTTGCTGCAAAAAGCAGAGAAACAGGCCAATGATAGCTGAAGAAGGACAAATAATGAAGAAGGGATTTTTTAAGTTGAGCAGAATAATAGTATTATGAACATGGATGGAAATGATCCCATGTAAAAAGAAAAATCAATCAGGTGAGAACAAGAAAACTTGTTTATTATTTAAAGATTGGTCTCTGTGTGTGTGTGTTTGTGTTTGTAAAGTTCATTAACCCTCACCTTTTGAAATCAAAGTTTACTACATTTGAAAAACTCAGAAGAATAAATGTGATACTTGTTATTTAGCTCCCCTCCACTATGCACCTCCCCACAAGGAGATGATCCACCATTCACAATTTGGTGTGAATACTTCCTATCAGCAAAGTCTACCTTACCCACCAGTACAGCACCAGGATCACATTTGTTGGAAGCACGACTTATCTTTTCTATAGTGAAGTACCAATCTGTCCTCCACTCTGGGAAAGGAAAGCAAACATCAATTTCTGAGCTTATTCAAAAGAAAACCTGCCTCTACCCTTGGTGGACTCCCTGGAGAGGGAAGGAGAGGGTCAAGCCTGGGTCTCTGAGCTAGCAAAGCCCAGTCCCAGTGTTCTCTGGCTGGCAGGGGCCCTAGAAGTTGGTTCGGTAGGAACTGAGAGAGTTGAGCAAGGAGAACCACACTCTCAGCTGACCTCATTGCAAAGGGCTAAGAAATATCCTTCAAGTGCCAATTATGGATGACTAACTTGGGGGAATCATCTCAGCAAGGCATCACTATCCTAGACTAGATTATGCCAGGCTAGTCTGTGCAGCGGCAGCTTGTGAAAGTCAACCCCATTCAACTCTATCTTTTTTTTTTTTTAAGAGAGAGGGATAGTGAGAGAGAAAGACAGAATCAATTTTTTTTTTATTTAGCTTTTCACATGGCCTTTGTTGCTCCAACATTTTGTTGTGTATGTGGTGCTGGTTTTGAATCCACATCCTTGCTCATGCCAGGCGAACACCAGAACCACTGAACCACCACTCCAGCCCCTCAACTCCATCTTTTGAGCCTGCAAAAGGAATTGACATTTTCCTGTGCTATAGTTTGTATATGGTTTGTTTAATTGTGTTCCCAAAGAATCCATTGTGACTAAAGGCTTGGTCCCTACCCAAGGTGGCAGTATTGGGAGATGGTAGAAACTTTGAGACCTGAGGTCTAGTGAGAAGTCTGTGGGCCATGGGAATGGGGGAACTGCTCTCTGGAGGACCGGGGATTGTGGAGCCCCCATCTTCTCCTCAGCCTCTCTCTGCGTTCTCTCATGCTCCCCTCCCTCTTGGTTAGTAATGTAAGCTCTTCCACATATACTTCCACCATGGTATCCTGCCATCCACCACCTCATTAGAAGCCAAATGAAAAGGTCCTCCCACATATACCTGATCTTGGATTTTGAGCCTCTAAGCCTATGAGCTGCATAAAGCTTTTCTTTTTATAAGCAGGTTGCCTCAGGTATTTCATTGCAATAATGAAAAGCTCACTATGGAGGGAGGACAGGAGGGAAAAGATATATGCTAGGAAATGATATTGACCAAATTACATTGTTACATTTTGTGCTTGTACAAATATGTAGCAACAGATACCATCAGGATGTTTAATCATAATGCACCAGTTAAAAACATAAAAGAAAAGTGGCTTAAGGATAAAACCAAAAAAGAGAGAAGTTGACTAATAAATTCCTCAACTCACACACACATACACACTTCACAGTTGAGGTTCAGGAGGCTTTAAGGATTTTGGACAATTTGGGAGATTGAGCAATCACAAATGGGAGATCCTGAATTTCCTGTGCTAAGACCTAAGGAGGCTCAAATGATTAGCTGCAAAAAAATGAAAAGGGACATGGCAATGTAAACCTGTGGGTCTATGGAATAGTGTCTTATAGGTCATTTAGTGTCACATGTGTATGTATATGACATGACATAGATAATACTACCTATGTGTCATGCTATCATTATTTTCCATCTTTCTTTCTTTCGTTTTTCTTTTTCACCAACAATATAACATAGATATTTATGCTGGGCCATGGAAGTCTGTTCTTCCTCATAGCCATGGTGAAGTTTTCCACAGCATTCAACCTTGTCTATTGATGATCCTTTGAGAGCTTCCATGTTTTTTTATTACCCATCTAACATTTTGCACATATCTTTACGCACTTGAGCAAGCATCCCAGTGGGATATGCTTCTAAAAATAGAATTGCCAAAACAAAAATTCATCCAAGAAAACTCTGTAATTTTGATGGATTCTGCCAAATTGCACTCCCCAAAGCCATCGCCCTCCCTCAATAGCATAAAATGTTCCTTCTCCCTCACATCTTTGCCAATCCAGGATATCATCCATCTCTAAATTTTTTACCATGTGAAAAATACTATCTCGCTGTTGACTGAATTTGCTTTTCCCTGATTGCTGGTGAAGTTCATCATTTTTCATATGTTTGTTTGTCTTTTGTATTTTTATGTGAATTGCCTATTCATAACCCTTGTTGCTTTTCCATTAGAATAGGCTGTCTTTTTCATATTGATTTTTATGAGCTTGTTATACATTGTGATTATTAACCATTTTTCTGTTTCATGGGTTACAAATTTTTTTCTGATTTATCATTTGTCTTTTAAACATATTTCTAAGCAACTTTTGCTGATGCACAGAAACTTTAAACTTTTTTAAAGGGAGAAAGAAGGAGAGAGTGAGAGAGAGAGAAAAAGAGGGAGTTAATTTTATTTGCTTTTCATCTAGTCTTTGTTTCTCAAAAACTTAGTTGTGTATGTGGTGCTGGGGTTTGAACCTTGGTCCTTGCACATGCCAGGCAAGTGCTCCAACCACTGAGCCACTACTGCAGTCCTAAAACTTCAAATTTTAAAATATAAATCTGCAATTTTTTACCCTTTGTGGCTTCTGGGTTTTTGTCCTTGCTTTGAAAGTCTTCTTTAGCATGAAATTATAAAAGCATTATCCTATTAATTTAATCATCATGGGGTTTTTAACATTTATGTCTATAATCCATCTCAAAATTATTTTTGGTCCATTATATGATAAATAGATCTAACTTTCTCCAGCTAGTTAATTTATTGAATAAATCCCATCATCACTGATCTGAAATGCAGCTAAGTTCCTGCTCGTGCATGGCTCTGTTCTACATTTTTCTTTTAATTTCTTTTCATTATTTATGCCCTAATCTACACGATTTAATTCTTGCCATTTTATCTTTCTATATATGTTCTTACACCTCGAATTATTTTTTTTTCTTTGTGGTTCATAGATCTTTTACCTACTTTTTTTTCTATTGCTGAGACCTATTGGAAATGCCAATAAGCAGGATTTGTCAGATATTGACAGTCAAATTGGCAACAGCAGCAGTACCATAATAAGAAAGGATTTGTTCTACAATAGAGTATATTAATAAAAAAAATCTGAGGAACAGGAAATCCATCAGACAAGGAAGCAATTGCCGTTCAGGAGAAGTCTGTTATACACAGTTATTAAGAGGGTTGTCACCACCAACCCTATCAGAGGATCAATGTGCTGATTAGGTTAAATCTCATGTAACTCAATCATTTCATCTCTGAATTTTCTTGTATTTTCTCATACATGAGCTTTTTGGGGAAACCTCATATCTAAGCTATAACATAAGGAATCTTGTTGTTCTATTTTTATTTTTCACATTTAATATAATGAACACATATCGTATTTGGAAGGACAGATTATTTTAAAACAACACCTGAGACCCTCACTCAGTCAGTGCACTTAGTTTGTCAGTGAATGAATAGTTACACATTTTTAAAAAGCATTTATTTGGCCTCATGTCATGTATCAAAATCCAGGCCAATGTAGAATTTCCTCAACTCATACATCATGTAGTTGGGTAATCCAAGAAAATGTTTGGATCATATAAGATAATGGATCGCATACTCTTGTAGGTGAAAAACCCAAGTTACACATTATTCAGGTAGGGACCCTAGTGCCCACACAGCTAAGTAATCTCCCTAAGGTCCCTCTGCCAGTTGGAGCAGAACTAGGAACAAATTTCAAGATTTAGCAATAACATAAAGAATATCCTATAGCAGGTTATATTTCTACCAGGTGGATAGTGTAGACTATTGGCATTCCTAAATAGCAGGAGGATTTCAAGAGTTTCTCAGAATCTTATCAGGATTCTCAGGATCACATTTCCTGCCCTGGCATAACTACTTTAGTGACTTCTGAAATTGTCTACTCAACAGAATTATGTGTGGGGAACATTTAAATATGGGTTAAGTCCAAGACCTCACTGTGAAGCTACTGCTTCAGAATTTCAGTAGAGTTAGATCTTGGAATGAAAATTTTCAAAATTTCTGCAGGTAAATCGAATGCACCATCAACTTTGAGAACCACTGTGGCTTTATACCTCTTTACCTCTCTTAACTTCCAAGAATGAAAGAGATAGTAAACCAAAAATGTGACAAGGTTTTGACCATTGAATGTCCCTTCAAAACATACAATGTCCCATAACAGATAGGTTTTAAAAAGACTTTCTAATGTTAATTGCAAGTCAAAAGAATTTGCTCTTACACAGTGATGCTGGTTCCTTGAGCCCTAGATGATGTACCAGCACACCTGAAGATCAAGCAGCCAATGAAATGTGCATGTACTTCAGTTCGTTATGAATCTCAGAGTGCATTGAAAGTGCTGAGTTGTTTTGTTAATCCATTTCAGAGAATAAAAATGAGTTTGTAAAAGGGAGAATCATCATAGGGTGGGTAGTCAATGAAAAGTAAACAGCTGTAATAGTAGCAGTCCTTCACTGAGCACATATTTTGAGCCAAGTACTATGATAAATGCCTTACCTGCATTTATTCCATAAGTACAATGATTCTATCATGTATAAATTTGATTTACACAAGACAGGTAAGGTATGATGCAGTAGCAAACCATCACAAAATGTCAGTGGCTTGAAATAGTAAATGTTTATTTCTCGTTCATGCCTCATGACCATTTGGGTTTTGGCAGAAGACTCTTCCATGTCAGTCTCACTCAAAGACATTGGCTGATGAAGTCCCTGCCATCTGGAATGTAGCTGGTTGCCAAAACAAGGGAAGAGAAACCAGAGGACATCAGCTTTCACACATGTCCACTGAAACCCGCTTCATGTTCACTCTGGCCAAGGCAATTCATGGTCACATGCAGCTTGAAGGGTGTAAGAAATAAAATGTTCTTGCAACAAGACTTGCAGAACCAAAAATACGCATGAGATGCACTACCGTCTGCCACAGTGTTGTTATTCCTGATTTGTTAATGGAGAAACTACCCAGTGACTAGAATGCAAAGTTCTAAGAATCTTGCTAATACTACAAGTTGACAAAGATGTGGGATAATTAAAACTCTCATTTGTTCCTCAGGGGAATGAAAAAAATGGCACACAGGCATTCTGAAATATAGCAATTCCTTTTAAGCTTAAACGTGTTCTTTTCATCTGGATTTTTACCTTAGAGCCCTCATTCTCAATTGGAAGTGATGATTTTGCCCCCCAGGGGATATTTGGCAATGCCAGAATCCATTGTTTACTGTAACATGTTGGACAAAGGCTGCTACTAGTGTCTAATGGGTAGATTCAAAGTTACCACCGACCATGCTGAAATCCTCCTCATAACAGAGAATCATCCCACAGGAAATATCAAGGTTGAAGAATTTTGCATGAAGGAAATGAAAACATATTCACCCATAAAACTGTACATGAAAGCTGGTAGCAGCGTTATCCATAATCACTGAAAACTGGAAATGGCTCTAATGTTCTTTAATGGATAAATTAACTGTGGTACCCATACAACAGAGTGCTTTTCGGCAATAAAGAGGAATGAGCGATTGATAAATGCAACAATGCAAATGAATCTCAAAGGCATGCTGCTAAGTGGAGGAAAACAGTTTTAAAATGCTATATACTATATGATTGCACTTATATAGGATTCTGGAGAAGGCAGGATTGAAGGGGTGGAGAGTCGATCAATGGTTTTCAGAGTTAAAAAGTAGCAATGGTGGAAAAGCGGAGTTTGCATCAAAACAGGGCTGCCTGAGGAAATGAATCCATGCATGCACCAGCATTCATTGTATGCAATGAATGTATATACTCCACAAAAATGTACTTTAGTATGTGTAAACTATTCTTTTAAGTCGAAATGTAAAAAGTAAGTAGTAAACACAAAAGAATGGAGGCTGAGCCGCAGAGCTGGAAGTGCAGAGTGAGGAGTGGAGCCCAGCTCTCCATGACTGCAGAACTTCCCCATTCCTTAAAACTGGTTTGGCATGGGGAAGGGCTGGGAGCTCTAAGCAGAACTGCAGTGGCTTTTAAAATCAAAAGTGTTTGTTATCAATCGTGTTGAATCTTTAAACTATTGTTTCTGTTATGGTTTAGATATGAAATGTCCCCCAAAAGCTTCTGAGTGAGACAAGGCAAGAATTTTCACAGGTAAAGCAATTAGGTTATACTAGCCTTAACCCAATCAGTGGATTGACCCTCTGGTGTGGATTACCTGAATGGTAACAGTAGGCAGGGAGGGTGTGGCCAGAGGAAGTAGGTCACTGGGGGCTTGTCCAGACTGAGAGGGGCTCTCTCAGTGCTTTCTGGTTGTCATGTCCTAAACTGCTCTCCTCCAACCACACCCTCACCTGGGGACCAGAGCTATGGAGTCAGCCAACCATCAACCGAGCCTCTGAAACCAGGAACTAAAATAAACTTTTCCTCCTCTTTAGGTTGTTCCTGTCAGGTATTTTGGGCGCACAAACACAAAGCTGAATGAAACAGTTTTATTACGGCATCTTAGTACCTTCATCAGAGTCTGTCTCTCCATCTGCCTTAGAACATACTGCACAATGTAGATTAAAGCTACCCTCCCTACTCTGATCACCCTTATGCCACCCCAAACAGGTCACCCAAGGGTATGCACGCAGATATGTCACCAAGTGGAGAGACACAATTCCAGATGCCATAGCCTTGGGTAAAGCCAGCATTCTATCCATGAGATAGAAGCAGACACTGAATTCGGTGTTGTGGTCATTTCAGCTCACATCTGCATTTAATGCTTCCAGACCAACATCTTGTAACATTCTTGCAATGCTTAACTCTAATAGTGGGTAGTTTCCTGCGGTGCCAGAGGCTAACCCAGGAAGAGCTGAGCACCAGGGTTTACAGCACATCTTACATTTGGAACAAGGTTAATATAGTACAGCACATTAATAATGAGGTCATCTGGCACTCTCTCTCATGGCTTTCTTGGTGCACGCGGTCAGAGGCTATTCTAATCAGCTCAGTCCACCTCCTGACATTCTAATCACAGAAACAATTGCTGTTGCTTAGAAAATAACTTGAAAAGAACTTGAGTAAAAGAGCAGAGAAAGAGGACCTGAATTTTAGGGTTTTGTTTTCTAAAACTCATTGCTCTAAAATTAGATGGTCAGTTGGAAATTTTTTTTTAATCTGAATGAATAAGATAATATCAGGTTACACACTGCCTCTACCAACAATAGGCATAAATGAACAAGAACCTGATTCTTGGGTCCCAAGGAAAATTTTTCTGAGCAAAGTCATCTTCTATCCATTTCTAGAAGGGCTGGCTTTACCTCCCAAGCTTAGTAACTACCATACAATTCTATCAATGAAAGCCACAGATTTGTAACATTATTTAGCATCCTTAGAGGATTTACATGCATAACATAGACTTAAAGTAGTGGCCTAAATTTCTCAGGAAATGAATGTACAATTCCCCCACATTCTACACAGGAAGGTCTAACACAAATAATACTTATTACAAGGCACAATGGGCAGGTCCTTTTGGTTTCCACAGAGGAAGAAGAATTGGTCACATAGAAATAGAAGGGGGTTCATATTTATTATGAACCTGTTATGTGCCTGGCAAGAACAGATGTTTTGGGTGCACTCTCTTATGTGTCTGTATAATCCTTCCAAACACTGCTTACCAATTAAGATCCAGTTGCATCATATAAATACATTTTGGCCATTTTAGGCAGTAAACTGGGTATTTACAATACCATTAGAGGGATAGAGGGAGACTAACCTGACTCCCAAAACAGACTTGAAGAAACCTGCGTTCACTGTCAGCAGTGGAGCAGAAGGCTTTCTCCAGCCAGAACACTTGCCTCCTAATACCCAAAACCAATCAGGCACAATGGAAATACACACAGCCTTGATTAAAAAAATAAAAAAAAGATAAGGAAACCCCGGCTTCTGTTTTGTATCTGCAATCCAAACAAGAGCGTCTTATTGATGGAACTTAATTTACTCGTGAACTAGCTTCAAGGAGGGCTTTGAAGTGATGTTGTTAGCCTTTGAGGCTCTGCAATACTGAAAAAGCCAGAAGGAGGGTAGATGACTTGTCAACTCTCTAGTACATTGTACCCTGAGAAGTGGTTTCTAATCTTTACGCAGAGGAATGGACACTCAGTGAATGAAGTTAGATATCTGTAGTGAGGTGGTACAAGCTAGAGACTAGCAAGACCAGCATTTGAATCTAGGTCATCCTCCAAGTTATCATTTAGCAGGTAGGTTCTAAGTGCCTTCAACATTATCTTTTTTAATGTTTCCTGAAACTCTATTATATAAGTACTCTGATGCTATTTTTCAGTTAAGAAAAACGAACTGCAGAGACTTAAATAACTTGCCTGAGATCACATAATCAAAACCAGTTGTAGCCCATAGTCTTCAACAGGGATCTCCACTGCTTCTCCCTTTCCTCTGCAACACGCAGCAGTCTTGACAGCGGGTGTTTGATCGGTATCATTGCTGACATACATCTCACAACACTTCTTGGGACACCAACATTCCATGTTTATGGAGTAAGGTGATAATCTGAAAGCACCTGTGTGTTCTTAACTCACTAGTGTGGAGTGTTTGGGGACTCTTAAGAGATACTCTTAACATCCAGTGCTCTGAAAATAAGGGTCCTGGTTTGCCTTTGTCATGCTATAAATACTCCCAACATGGTCAATTTCAAGCTATCAACATCATATCAGTTATCATGCATAATTTATGTAAATTTAATAAATTGTTCTTTAAGCCAGCACAATACAGCTCCAAGGAGCACTGTAAATAGTCCTTGTTTGTTCAGGACCCAGAATACCTTTATGAGGGAACTTGAATTCTTTCCACATTTGGAATTCTGACATAAATTGAGTTGTCTGACATATATTGAGTCTAAGAGAAGGGATATAGCAGGGAGAAACAAAATGGGTCTCTGAGACAGAAGAAAGAAAAAAACATACATTTTCATGATCTGGAAAGATGTGCTTAATAATGTCCTAGGGATCCATGGTTTGGGGTGCTTTTCTTGAAATTGCCTGGTTTCAGGTTCCTGAGCAAATCATGGCTACCAGGAAGGAGAGAATTTTATTTTTAGGGATTCGAGACACTTTGCTAGGGAAACACCCCCTCACAGACAGATGAGTGATTCAGCTGAATAAAACCTAAGAGTGACTAAGATTCCAAGTCACTCTGGAACAGCCGCTATCCTTTTCTGCTGTCATGAGAAAGGAAAATTTCCATTCTAGCCAGAGACACAAGGGAGCCCCCACATTGCATCAATTGGAATTGCTACCTTCCTCTTCTCTAGGTCTCTAACATCCTGATGAAAATCCCATTGCTTCATGTCCACATTTCGTCTTGGATGGGACACTTCAAAAAAATATCTGCAATTGAAATTAGTCATTCTTTCCTTCTCCTCTTTTTTTAAAGTGAGTATTGAACCCTCAGATGCTTTATCACTGAGCCACATCCTCAGCCCTTTCTATTTTCTATTTTGAAAAAGGGTCTTACTAAGTTGTTTAGGGCCTAAGTTGCTGAGACTGGCCTCAAACTTTCAATTCTCCTGCCTCAGACTCCCAAGCCTATATTCTTTTTGGAGGCACATAGTTCATTTTTTTATTGATGTGGTCATTAATTCCTGCTTACACATCATTCTCTGACAATAGATGGTGAATCTTTAAGGGTAGAGGTGGTGGCTCATTTATGTCCGTGACTGCTCCACTAGTACAGCAAAGGACCTCTGGCATTGCTGCTAAGTGTGCAGGGGAGAAGGGAAGGATTCTTCTCCCCCAAAACACAGTAATTGTTTAGCCTGAAGGTTAGTGGTATATTCCCCCACCCCTTGATCTGAGGTTAAAAACATACTTTTGGATGAACGCACAAAATCCCTCTAGAGTTACCTGCCAGAGTCATGATCTCCCTATATTTCCTATTTGTGATTCATCCTTTCTAGGGATACACATGTTCCCCACACAGAGTGTTCACGAACAGATTGTCCTTAGCAAAGTGAATGATCAGAGGCCAAAGCTTCATTTCAGTAGGAGTGCCCAAACCTCTTTGATAGCAAACGCCTCCATAATGCACACACCTTAATCACTCCTTGTTTCTCCTAGCGTGTCAATAAGTGCTTATATATAATATATGTGTGCTTACAGCATGTATAATATATATGGATGTATGTGGTATTTGGTACGGCATGCCTGAAAGAACAGCTGATTTATTTCATGGCTTTTATGGACTGTTTTATTATTCTCAAAAACATCACATCCATTCTCTTCGTATGCATATTTTATAGCACCTTGATGGACTCATTTGATTTGACCCAGTGTTTTGATGACAGCATGGCCATCGGAGGTGCACATTAACTTACACAAATCATTTGCTCAAGTCACTTCAGAGTGTGATCCTGCCCTCAGGTGATTTGTGCACTGCCAGCTCCATCATGATGGGCAAAATAGCATAGCATGCCCTATAAAGCCATGGCCCAAGAAAAGTTATCAGTAATTCTTCAATGGACAGGGCCGTCTCCTGGGAGGGACTGCTCCCTGTCTTAGCATAGTCAGTCACTGTCAGAATTAGATCACCGGCTCTTCCTCTGGCTCTTCATTTCCTTATAGGTGGAGCAGAAGGCAGAGCATTTTGATTGTAAATCAGATTCTTCAGTCCTAAAAGATCCTGCAGCAATGGATTTGTTTTAATAAATACTAATTAAAGAATATTTGGGGACAGTTTTAGTCAGCTTTTCATTGCTATGAGTAAAAGACCCAACAAGAACAATTTTAGGAGGAAAAGTTTATTGGGAGGCTCATGGTTTCAGAGGTCTCAGACCATAGGAGGCCAGCTCCATTCCTTGGGGCTTGAGATAAGGCTGAATGAACAACATGATGGAAGAGTGTGGTTGAGGGAAATGGATCACATAATGATCATATGGTCAGGAAGCATAGAGAGACTCCACTACCAGATACAAAATATGTACCCCGAAGATGCCACCAACGACCCAGCTCCTCTAGCCACACCCTATCCACCTTTAGTTACCACTCAGTTATTCCCTGTCGGAGGATTAAGTCACTGGGTTAAGGATCTGATGACCCAATTATTTCTCTTCTAAGCCTTCTTGCATTGTTCACACATGAGTTTTTGGGGGACACCTGGAAAGTCCATTCCTTAGCTTTGACCACCCCTGACCTCCTCCTTCCTCACATTCTGGAGAACACAGACCTCAAATCCAAGGTTTACATCCTCCTCTTTTTGGTGCCCATATTTTTACCTGGCTAAGGGTAATTACCTTATACATTAAGACAAAGAACCCTAATCACAGTGGCGTCCATCTTTCTCACCACATTGTCACCTCTGGAGAGCTCACCTCGCTCAGATGAGTTTTCAGTTTAAAGTGGCATTGGTTCACTGACAGTCTACGGAAGTTTGCAGGATGCTCAGAGTAATTCATCCCGTAAAAGTCAGTGTTTACACTGGATCACAGGATCTGAAATATTAATTCATCAAGTACATGAGTTCTTTTAGTGTGCTTTCTTGTCAGTTTAGTTTAACCTGGGCACTACCTTTGAAACCTCTGCAAAACGAGGGCATGTCACACACACCAGTGTAGCTATGAAAACTACACATTCACAGATATGGGACTTTCTAGGGGTGAGAGCCAAAGCTCAGAAAAGCCCTGCTCTATGAAGCTTGTGGACGTGTCAGCATACCCTAACTGACATATCTATGGAGTGCAAGAGAATGCAGTGACAATCCCTTTGGTGTGGTTGAAGCCAGACTCCCCAAAGATTTGCCGTCCAGGCTTTTTCTCCTCCCTTGATTGTTAGTTTACTCTGGCATATAAACTACTTTCTCTCCTTGCCTCACCTTGGGCGAAATGACAGCCCAGGGTCCTGAAACTTGCCCTCTGCAGGTCCATTATAAGATATATAAAATATCTAGAAAGGAGCCTTCTGGTTGTGTCCTAGTCAGTTTCTCATTGTTTCCTGGTGAACTCTAATATTAGCCAGCCACGAAGGTCACATAAGTTAATATACACATAGGGATATTGAGGCATGAAGAGTCTCTGTAACAGCCTGAATCACAAAGAAAGTTCTCAGCAGGACCAAGATCAGATTTCAAGCTTTCTGACTTATAAGAAGCTAAAGTTAATGTATGAGAAAATGTTCCACATCACTAGCAATCAGAGGAATGCAAATAAAGTTCACTGAGATTCCATCTCACTCCTGTCAGAGTGTCAAAAATGAAGAATACAAACAATAATAGATGCTGGAGGGGTTGTGGGAAGAAAGAAACACTACCACACTGTTGGTGAGACTGCAGGCTTGTACAGCCACTCCGGAAAGCAGTGTGGAGACTCCTCAAAAACTAGGGCTGGAACCACCTTGTGACCCAGCTACCCCACTCCTGGGTATTTTCTCAAAAGAGCTAGAATTGGCATACTACAGAGAAACAGCTACAAAAATGTTTATAGCAGCTCAATTTACTATAGCTAAACTACAGAATCAACCCAGAGGCCTCTCACTGGGTGAGTGGATTCAAAAACTGCAGTATATATGTACAATCAATTTTGTTCTGTTATTAGAGAGAACGATATCATGGCATTTGCAGCCAAATGGATGGAGAGGGAGAAACTTATGTTGAGTGAAATATCCCAAACTCAGAGACTTAAGGGCCGAATGTTTTCTCTCATATGTGGAAGCTAGAGTAAAATCTAAGACACATTGAAAGTTAGCTAAACTAAAAATTAAACTCAACATAGGTGAATTTTTACATAAGCAGAGGGAACCATAACTATAAAACTGGGGGTTAAAGGAGGGGGGCAGGGAGGAAAGAGAAAGATTAGGAGGGTTATCAATGCAACTGGAGGGAGGGATTGGGGGGTTATTAATGCAGTTGGGAACCCTCAACTCCCATGAGAAGCCCAACTACAAATAAGTAGGCAAAGAGAATCAGAAAATTCAAAAATTAGTACACATGTATAGGCTTAGTTCTATCTGTAACATGGGGGTAAAGTAGGGGAGACATGGGAGCAGGGAGTGGTCGAAGAGTGGAGACCCTGGACTAGGATCGGCCTTAACTTACTTTGTCAATGTCCATATATGCATGAATATGTAACAACAATATGTGTAAGACTGTATAGAGTGAATAAAAAAGAAGAAGCTACAGTTGCCCCTCTCATCTGTGGGTTCCATTACCAGTTTCAGCTATCCTTCATCAATATTAAATGGAAAATTCCAAAAATAAGCAATCTATGAGGTTCAAATCATATGCTGTTATGAGTAGTGTGGTAAAGTCTCACACCGTCCAGCTCTGTGCCACTTAGTACGTGAATCATCACTTCATCTGCGGAATCCACCCTGCATACACTACCCTCTCGTTAGTCTCTGAAGAGCCATCTAGGCTATCAGATCAACTGTTCTGGTATTTCAGTGATGTGTTCTGGTAGCCCTTATCTTACTTTAAAAACATGGTCCCCAAACACAAGAATGGTAATGCTGGCAACTGAGATATGTCAAAGAGAAGAAGTTGCATAAAGAGCCCTTTAAGTGAAAAGGTGAAAGTCATTGACATAACAAGAAAAGAAAAACCATCATGTGCTGAGGTTGCTAAGATCTACAGAAAGAACAAATCCATTTCCCCACTTGGGACTTACAACATAGCCCCCCACAGATAAGGGATTCTATACTATTCTTCTCATGATCTCCCTTTGCCTTCAAAGATTCTCCTTATGCCTCTACAATGGTTTATGGTTGTTTTGTGGCTATCAAAAGGATACACATGAGAATTCCATGTTCAAGACTAAACTTTTCATAATTTAACTTCAATACAGATGAACTTCTTGACCTTTAAGATTACCTTCCTCTTCTGTGTTACTCTAAAGCAGGAGATAGTAGTCCTTCTTTTTCATTAGACTTTCTTTGAATTTTCTCTCTTTGGATTTTATGTTTATAACAAGCACTGGCATTGTCCTATGTCACTCTATTTCGAATGCCTTTAGATGTTTATAATCTTTGTAAAAGTACACTGTTCCTTCTAAAAGCGATTAGCATAACTCAGATTGAACATTGTATTGATTTTCAATTAGCCATGTGCATGACATTTTATAAAACCTTTTGTAAAAAGCCTTGAGCTTCATGGAATTCCTTCCTAGAAGATTTCTTTGAGAATGATCACATGTTCAACATTAGCACTCTTGTGTAAAATCTGAGTAGGGGAATGACTAAACACTGAGCCATGTCCAATAGGATTACTCAAAATTGTTCTCTGTAAGGGGGCATCTGAAGGTCAAGCAAGAGATGTCAAAATACCAGGTGGCTGGCCTGGGCAGTACTGGGCCAGGAAAGGAATAAAAGGAACCAAATCTTTCAGTTAGAGAAGCAGAGGCATCAAGGCCACAGCTCTTTGGGATTTATTAAAAGTGAGACCAGAACATCAGGAGGCAGAGATTGGGCAGGCTCAACCTTATGGAAGAATAAGGTCTGTTCAGAACTGTATCTTGTCATCTTGGCCACTGAGCACCTTTTGCTGGAGACCAGTCCCCTTATACTGGGTGGGCAGGGGGCAGTGGGCTTCTAGAAACAAGCAGGTCAGTTTCTTCCAGAAGCAGTACAACAACTTTGCATTTATAACCCATGACAGTAAAAATAGCCTGAATATTATGAGGCAGAGTAGAAGAGATTCTGGTGCTTCGTGTAAAAACCTTTCAATTCCCATTTCATTAAAAATTCTCTGCAGCTGGTAGCAGAGATTACCATGGTTCACCATCTGTGTGGATTAATGTTTACTAAAAAAAAAAAAAAAAAAAAAAGTAAAAAGAGGAGAGAGAGATATCAGCAGATAAGATGAATGGTTTCCAGATATGGTAGAAATTCAAATAAAATATCTTTCCAGGGCTGTGCGGTGTGTGTGTGTGTGTGTGTGTGTGTGTGTGTGTGTGTGTGAATTCTTTATTTGAATCCTATGATAGAGTTGTTTAAAGAAAATTTGATGTTGTTTATTTTAAAAGACTGAATGATGTAGAAACTTGTCCATCATATCAAACTGTTTAGATGTACATTTTATTAAAAAAAAAAGATTGTGAGCAGTCTTTTGAATCTATTAGATGGAAAGTAGGCACCTTTAGTGCTTCCCTGTTACTTTTTCCATCTGGGAAGATTTCCCCTGATATTTGCGGCTTGAGTTTACAAAGCGGAATCTCAGATTCTGTCCTGGAGGACCACAGATTGCCAATCACCTTTGAGGTCTGAATTTCATCTTACAGATGTGTATATCCCCCACTGGCAGGACTTAGCTTAGGATGGCTGACTGATTGCATTCCAGTAACTGGAGCTGCTGGTGAACTAACAAAACAATATAGAGTTCTCTTATTTTCTTTTGGCCACTGTCTTTGTGATGATCAGTCTTTTCCTTAGCCATGTTGTCTCTTTCATCCTCACAACCAACCAGAAATGTCAACAATGTTAGCATTCCCATTTCATTCTAGAACAGTCTGAAATTTGGAGAAGTTAAAGAACTTGCTACAGAATTGATCCTGGAGTTCAGATCTGCCTCCCTCTAAAGACCATGCTCTAACCACTATACTCTCAATCTCATTGAATAGTTAGGTTATTTCCAATTCTTTTTGGGCACTTTTAAGCCCACTCTTAATATTGGAATTTCATTTCCTTGAAAACCATGATTTTTTCCTCTTAATATGCCATGAGTCACCATTACCAAAAGCAGAGAGCATCTTACTTACTGCAATTACACTTGTTAATCAATTCTGCACCACTGCCCAATGTTATAAATGTCTAGTTACCTATACTCTATTGACATTTGGCCTCACTTCCTACTGAAATGGGCGATAGTCTTACTTTAAGGCCCTCTTTCTAGTAGCACAGGGAAGACAAAGAGATATGTCAATCTTACTGCCAACCAAACAGAAATAAGCCATTGTACCCATTCCTTATACTAGGGATCTATCAGCTCAGGAAGGTACAGGTACTTGTGTTAACTTCTCAATGAAGAGGACCATTTCTGAGCTTCTGGACTTCCTAACATTATTTTCAAATTTTCTTTTCATTTTTTTCCATTAATAATTGACTAACACAGTGTTAAAATTTTTCTGGGGCTTCAAACTGTTGCACAGGACCATATTCTTCCCTACCCCATCCCTAGTACTGGGGATTGAACCCAGGGTCTCACTCTTGTAGTTAAGTGCTCTACCGTTGAGCTACCTCCCTCACCTACACAGGATTATAATTTCATTGAGTTTAGAAAGTGAAACATCATAAACCATGTTATAGGCTACCTTAGACTTCCTGGGACTGATTCCAGGGCAGATTTGATGACCATTCTAAAGGTTGTTTAATGGGGGCTGAAGAAGCCCTCTGTCACTTCTAAAGCAGAAGCTGGGAATCTTTGAGACTGGGGGACGGGAGTATCTGAAATGTCTTAGCATGGGCTGGTTGCTTATGCTGTAGATGCAGAGCAACCTACTGTTGCGGCTGGGCAGATGCTGGAAGCATGGTACAGTCTTGAAAAAAAGACTGATAAGAGGCTGAGGGGAATTCAACAATAAACAGAAGTAGCAACTAGATTCCAGGAGTAATGGCCACGAGGAGGAAGCGGGGTACAGAGGAACTGATAAGTGGAAAAGCTGTCCTATGAGCTCCAATTTACTACTAAGGAAGACATGTAGACAGAATGCTAATATCAGAGCCCTCTTCCAGTGCCTCGCTGGGGCTTTGTTGGCTCAGACCTGGACAGGAGTCTGTAACCAGGAGTCAGATTAGGATTAAGGACAGTTGAGATGCAGTTAGTGGAGCAGCAGTAGGACATTACAGAGACTTTTACAACTGCCTTGTATTTATTTTGTAATGGCCTTCTTTTTTCTCCTTAGTCTCTTACCAGCAGCCAGGAGCACAGTCAACATGGGGTGGAGTGAAGGCAATAGCTCATTCACTGCAGCATTTTTCTATCTCCCTGTCCAGCTTCTGTGAAGGGTGTGTGGAGAGGGTGGCCTCACCCTTACAGCCCAGCATGGATTCCTCAGCAGATTTATCCAGCTTAGGCAGGGAGCATCCTCAGTGCTGCTCAGGCCTCCTGCCTGGTTCACCAGGACTTGGTATAGGTGCAGCCTAACATCACAGGTGGGAAGAGCAGACACCTTGGACTCTTTCTGGCCTGGGTTTAAAGCTCTGCTCTAGCACTGATGAGCTATGGAATCTATTAAAGTACCTTACCACCCCTCCATTTCCTCACTTGAGAAATTAGATTAATGAATCCCTTCTCTCAGGGATACAGTGAGGATTAAAGTGAAACAACACATACTAAGTGCAAGGTAATTATCTGATTTCAAGTGCCTCTTGGTTCCTCATCCTCAACTCCAAGCCCTGGAAGCTGCCCCGTGGCCTGGCAGCCTGGAGAACATGTCCAATCCACTCTGGAAGGATCAATTCATAGCATATCTTTTAAATTTTTTTCATTATCAGAAAGGAGTCATTCATTCAACAAATTTTTAGTGAATATCTACTATGTTCCAGTCATAGCCATGAATCAAACAGGACAAAAATCCTTGCTGTCGTGGAGTTCACATTCCAGTGGGAGGAGACAAATAAGTCAACAAATAGGCAGATGGCATAGTTAGCAGATGTTGGTGTATGCATGGAGAAGAATAAAGCAAGAAATTGCAATGAGGAGGACCAGGGTGCATGAACAAGTGCAGGCTTATTAGTCACACCTCAGAAGGTGACACAGGGACCCTGAAGAACTTCTCTTGGCTCGAAAGGATATGACAGACAAAGTCCATCTGGCTCTGCTTGTCTCCATTGTCCACTAGACACCAAGTCAAGAGAAGAAGCAGTGTCTTTTTTGTACCGGCATCTCCAGTCCTGGCACAACATCTGCACATACCAGGCACTCAGGAATCATTTGCTGAACCAAATTGCCCTCTTCCAACCTCTCTCAAAGCCAGTGTACCTTTTGACACCTGAAATAACAGTTTTCATTGACAGCTCCACCTCCATGGCTGGGTTTGACAGGCAGTACATTCCGAGCCTGCAGGTTGCTTATTGATTTGACTAATAATAAGAAATGGAGTGGCAACTCAAGTGATATTAATACAATGTGAACAGGAATGAACGAACACCAGGATTGAAATGCTCTCATGCATCAAGCACCTCTGCTACTGAGAGATGAATTTGATTTCCTTGCACAATGTTTTCTGTTTCACTTCCTCAGCTCCCAGAACTGCAAAATCCCATTGAAAAGGTGTGAAAGGCAACGGCAGAGTTTTAGGTTGGAATTTACAGTCTGTTTTGCAATAGTAAAGAATGGTGATAGTGGAAGAAACTAAATAAGAAAAAGTAGAAAAAGGAAATAGAACCAGGAATGTGATAGCTTCCAATGCCAGAAATAAATTCATCCAAAAAAATAGACAATCGGCCAACTCTTACTTTCCATGGGGTTCAGGCAATGACCTTGCCTGAACTTTTATTATTCATTCAGTTACTTATTCCACAAACATACTGATCCTCTACTATGTTTGGGGTACTTTATTAAGCAATCATGATGCATAATCTCTGTCCCTGTGCAATAAAGAATTTGACCTTTATCCTTGGTTCCTGGAAGGTAAGCACTAACCTTCTGGAATTTTCTCAGTGATAGGAATGTCTTTTTTATTCATGGTGAAGCCCTTGGAACATACACGGGATAATTTTTGCCAATGAGATGAATTGTAGTGAGCTCCAAAGCTCACTGACCACACCACAAAGACCATCCACATGATCAGAGGCCTGGGGCGCCACCTGCTATTTACTGAACTCTCAGGAGAGGAGAAGGACTGGATAATGGGTTCCACTACCTAGCCAAAGATTTAGTCAGTCATGCAGGCATAATGAAGCCTCAATAAAGACTCTGGACATCAAATCTTAGATGAGCTTCCAGTTAGCAAAACTCTGTGTATTGTCAAATATTGATGCCAAGATGGTAATGCATATCTCAGGGTTAAGGGAAACTTCATGTGTGAAACTCTCCCAGACTTTGCCCTTTGCATCTCTTCTTTCGGTTAATTCTGATTTGTTTTCTTTTGCCAAGTTGCTTAGGACCTTGCTAAGTTGCTAAGGCTGGCCTCAAGCATGTGATCTTCTGCCTCATTCTCCTAAATTGCTAACATTGCAGGTTGTGCCTGCCTCTGATTTGTATTCTACTTGTAAGTACAGTGCTTTCCTCAGTTCTGTGAAAGTTCTAGTGAATTATCAAACCTCGAGCGGGAACCACTGAATTCATAGCCAGTTTATCAGAAGAGAGAGTGACCCAGGGGACCTCCAAACTTGTGGCTGGCATTTAAAGTAAGGACAATCTTCTGGAGAGCTATGCCCTTAACTGTGAAATTTTCTTAATTCCAGGTAAACCTTCAGGTAACTCAGAGTATAGTTAGATGAAAAGAGAAATCACTTTCATCATGTAGTGAGAAAGCCATTTCCACATAAACGTGTCTTAGTATGTCTTGGAAGAGCAAGGTAGGTGCCATTTACCTCACTAGAGAGAACAGAGGTGACCTTCTGGGCAAAGTGCAACTTGAGCTGAATTTATTTTTTTATTAAGAAATTTAGTTATTGTACGATCAAAAATGAATCCAAGGTAACAATATGATATACATTACTCTTAAATCAGATTTACCCCCTAGATCCGTCCCTATTCTCCCTCCCTTCTCCTCCCCCACCTGCCCCCATCCTTCCCAATACATACTATGATTGCCCTAGATTATATGTTGCTACACCTTTCACACAGGCCTGGGTTTAGCTCCAGCCTCCACAAATGAGTGAAAATATTGGACCCTTGACTGTCTGGGTTCGACTAACTTCATTCAGCATGATTTCTTCCATCACCATCCATTTACCTTCAAAGGTTGCCATATCATTGTTTCTAATTGCTGAGTAGAACTCCATGGAGTATACGTACCACAGTTTTTGGATCCATTCATCTAGTGAGGGACATCTGGGTTGGTTCCATAATTTAGCTATTGTAAATTGAGCTGCTATGAACATAGATTTTGCTTTGTTACTGTAATGTGCTGATTCTAACTCCCCTGGGAAAATACCGAAAAGAGGGATAGCTAGATCATATGGTGGGTCCATCCCTAACTTTTTGAGGATTCTTCACACTGCTTTCCAGAGGGGTGGTACCAGTCTGCACTTCCACCAACATGTGCTAGTGTTCCGATCCCCCCACAACTCCTCCAGCATCTGTTTTTGTTTATATTCTTCAGTTTTGCCAATCTGACTGGAGTGAGGTGAAATCTTAATGTAGTTTCGATTTGTATTTCTCTGATTACTAGTGATTTAGAGCACTTCCTCGTGTATTTCTTGGCTTGCTCAATGTCATCTGTTGAGAAGTTTCTATTTAGATCTTTGGCCCATTTATTGATTGGGTTGTTTGTGTTTTTGATATTGAGATTTTTGAGGACTTTAAAAATTCTGGATATTAGTCCCCTGTCAGTAGAATCATTGAGCTGAATTTAAGCAAGCAAGGCAAGGGCCAAGTGACAGAGACAGAGAGAGTGGCAAATGGAGCCACTTTCAGAATCAAAAATGATCACAACAATAGTAACAGCTAAAATTCCTTGGACTGTTTTTATAGGAAATGTGTTAATGAGCATTGATTCGTTTAATCTCCACAAAACCACCAGGAAGGGATTGCCATTCCCATATTCTGCTGAGGTATCTGAGATTTAGAAGTTGTACACAATTCAGCCAAAGTCATCCAACGAGCAAGTTGCCACACCTTTGCTTCAGACAGGTTTATGTTATTTCCTCAGTGCTGTGACACCCAATCCACCAATACATATGCTGAAGCTATAACATTCAATGTGATGATATTTGGAGATGGAACTTTCTGGAAGTAATTAGGGTCAGATGAGGTTATGAGGGATTAGTGACCTTGTAAGAGTCTGCAGAGAGAGCTTGTGTGCTTGCTCATGCTCTTTCACACACACACACACACACACACACACACACACACACACACAAGAAAGGCCATGAAAGTACAAGAAGAGAATCTCCCCAGATGCCTTGCTGAAACCCTGATTTTGGACTTCTGTCCCCCAAATAATGAGAAAGTACATTTCTATTGCTTATCTCCCAGGTATATGGTATTTTGTTAAGGAAGCTCAGGAAGATTATGATAGTATCTGAAACCAGAACTCTTAGATGTGATTATTGGACTGTATTTCCTTTGGAAAAAGCACCTTAGCCTTTGAAAAATATGTTAAGTATAAGGCATCCTGTCTCCTCTAAGGTGCAATGGTACAACTGGAGGTGGGGGAAGGTGTTGGGGTAGAGGTCATAAAAAAAAATACCAGTCCCTTAACAGGTTAGTTCTGTCTAAAATCTGTCTTACAAAAACTGAATAGAGTCATCAATTTCTACATATTCTTGCACACCAAATGGATTGCCGAAAATCCTCAGGATCTTAGTGCATTTTCATCCGATTCTGGATTCAGGCAGTCCTCCAAACTAAAGCCAAATGACACCGGTTATAGGGAATTAATTGCCTTACAACGGCCCCTTCATACCAATCAGATGAGCTGAAAACAGCTTCAAAGAGTTAAAATTTATCCCTCTGTTTTTTGTTGAGAGCATTAAAGGAAAAAAATTAATGGCACCATCGAGATAGTGGCTTATGTATGTAACCGGGCATGCAGGAAGCCTTGCAGTTCCCTTTCGAACCTTCTCTAGCCTCAGAGTCCATCGCAGCTCATTTTACGAGAGTCATGGATCTGGAGTTCTTTTCAGATGTAGCCTTTGGTGATTCGTCTTTCTCTTGGAGCCTTTGAAGTGTCTAGTCATATACATAAGTAATCTTTTATTCAACTCTTATTTTCTGTATATGCCTTCATTGTTCACATTAAACTTCTTTTATGTAAATCAAGTCCCCCGATATAAGGGAAACAAAGCAAAGCCGGATTAATTGGCTAATTTTCAAAGGCTTATTCTACATTGATTGCAGCTTTTTTCCCCATGAATTTTTTATTATGCTCTCTCTCTCACTCTCTCTGCAATGCCAAGAGTTGCCTTTGAAACAATACGTAAAGTTGGTATATCGAAAGTTGACCCAAATCATCTCATTTTGAAAAAGAAAAAAAAAAACCACTCATCTGCAATCATGACCTATTTCTCATTTTTCCAACTCAGCGGGTTTGTAATATAAGAGAGAAGGCGGGGGGGGGGGGGGGGGCGGGGGTTCCACAGGTAGCTTTTCCTAATGCCTTTTTAGCTTTGTGCACTCTCTTTTTCTCTCTTCCTCGTTTCTTTCACTTTTACAATTTAGAAAGAACACAAAATTAGATAACCTGAATTTGGAAGGAACTTTAATTTTCACGCCTACTGCTACTCAAAGCCCCTACACTGAGGCCCAGCAGCCCCTTACCTCTGATTAACTGCTTTTTCTGATGGGGAGCTCATAGTTTTCCCCAGTAGTAAATTCTCTGAACATGCATCCCTTTTACAAAATTCTTGTTCATCTTTAGTAGAAATTGCTCCCTTCCCCCTATCATTCTTAATTTGACCTTTTAGGCCTTGCAAAGTGCACTTATTCCCCATCTGCTTCAGAGCTCTGAAGATAGCAAAACAGGCTTAACTTGCCCCACCAACCTCCCTTCAACCCTGTTTACTCTGGGCTAAAAAGAATGCCCTTTTTTCCCTTCTATTTTTGTTTAACAACAGAAAAAGGATGCAGCTTCCAATTTTGTTCTCCTAAATCTTCAAATACATTGTTATCCTTTTCTATAGCAATTTTGAAGGAAACAGTTACATATCCTGTTATTTAAAAAAGTATTTAAACACAGTTACCTAGTATGTTTTGAATGTTTCTAATCTTCTAGGTGTTTTATATGATTTTCTCATTTTGCATCCCCAATAGCTTCATGAGTATGTGCCTCCATGGTCTGAATGCAGTTTTCAGGTGATCTGGCTTAATAACATATGAGGAGTTTTCAGACATGAATGGTTACTTTAGTTCCCAGATTATCTCTCTCAAAAATTGTCCGTTTCTTGTGGGCTTCCAACAGGTAACCCACAGAGGATGCTTTTGTGTCTTCGAGGTAAAAGAAATCTGTTAACTCTCACAGCCAAGCATGTTAGATAGCAAAAGCGGTGTATCTATCAGAGAGCAGTCAGTAGGAAGAAGCCACACCAATTATTTTAACAGAGAGAATTTAATATAAAGTATGGCTAACTAGGGATTACAGATCTGAAAAGGCAGAGATAATGCTAAGGTATCATGGAGCTAGCAGGTGCAAGGAGCAGATACCACTTCTAAGACAAGGAGAACAAAAGGAAGAGACTGGAAGTAGTAAATCTTAGAAACCTGGCCAAGAGAGCCAACCTCAGACCTCTGAGAGGTGGGTGTTGATTAGCCAGTGCTGGTGTTTCTGGGCTGAGGACACCCAAGCCCCTGAGAATCACAGATTTACTGGTGTCTGTGCGGGGTCATGTTCAGACTGGTTCTGCCACATTGGAAAAATTACAAACTAGATTAAATTGCTATTTCAGGGCAAAGCTACTGCTGCCGGAGTAAAAAGAGGAGGCCAAAGACATGTTTCCAGGAACCCTAAACAGACACCATGGGTACCAACTCCCTTCTGTCTCCCAAGACTCTCAGTCTCCCTCTAGCTCCATCTACTGGCAGAGGCTGGCAAGGATCCATTTAGCAAAACAGAATGTGATTTACAAAGGTCCCAGCCACAGCATCACAAAACAAAGCATGGAAAGTTGCATTTGAAGCTGAGAGACAATAGCTTTATAAGTGGCACAGGAGGTATTTTATATTAAAGTTTCAAAGAATACAGTTTCCGTTGTTGCCTTAATAGGAGATCAGCACCCTACAGCCCACAAGTAGCGGTGAGCAGAAAGAGAGGAAGAGGGGTAGATCAAGGACTTGGTGCAATATCTCACTCTCATTCTCATCCTTTTTTCTTTTTTTCCAAATCTGAGCTCATCGAGATGGCTGCTATTAGACTTATATTGTGTGTGCCCCCAAAGGCATTTTAATGTGGAGAAATCAGTGACTGTCCCCCTGTATTTATATAGCATTGATATATGCTTCACTGATATATATATAAACACATCATTACAAGTCTATAGCCTGTTTCTGTTGCGTGAATAAAAGCCTAAGAGGATGAGGAAATCTGCTTCCTGCTGATCCTCCAAGTTCAAGGTCACTGGGAACCATTTGGGACAGCTAACTAAGGGGAGAGCAACCATCCTCCAAACTATCTGTGGGAGAACCGAGGACGGACACGGATGGTAGCCAACCATCCCCAAAACAACCAGCTAGTTGTTTTCTTCAAACATTATTTTTAAAGCTCTGCAGCATGGCCTGGCAGGCCCCCTCCTCCATAGTCAGAATACTCAGCGCCTGCTTGGCCACTCTTAGCAGTCAGATTTTCAGCCTCTAATTTGCTGAATGTAAGAGAAAGAAAACTAGAGAATGCCGCAAAGGAGGGCTTAGGGCTTAGGAGTGGTGAGGCAAGGAGAATTGCAAATCTGCTGTGTTTGAGCCTCTCTGTAATTGGGTGGTTCTAAATAGGAAGGGCTAATTTCATGGGGTCAGTGCTGGGTCCCGTAAAAGCATCTCCCATTTAAAAATTAATGCTTGGTGAGTGCTAAGTCCAAAGTGTCTCAAGAGATGAAAGAAAGGGTTTCCAGGAATGGGATTGGAAAGAACAAAAGGATGAAATGGGATATGTCTGCAAGCAAGGGAGAAACGTGTAAAAAAAGTTTGATTCTAATAAATCAGGAGTGAGCCTTGCACTCTGCTGGAGAACTTCCCTTGCTGCTTCCCTGGAGCCAGGCATGGTCCTGCACAAACAATGCCTCATCTCTCATCATTGCACCCTAGACTTATCTAACACCACTGCTCCCACCTTTGAATGGGAAATGTAGCATTTATTTTTTATATGTATTATGGTAATCTTCAGTCCTAGAAATCTTCAGAGTCTTCATATAAGCAATTGATCTGACAGTGATAGCTTCTGCCTCACCAACTGTTATAATAAATACATTTATGAGGTTCTTTCCAGTTTACAACCCTCCTTTGTGTTATCCTTTAGTACTCTCAAAAATTCTGTGTGATAAATATTATTATTTCCATTTTCAGATATGAGAACTGAGACTTGAAGGTTTTATTTAATGCATCCAAGATCACATCATCCCCTAGAGGATGGAGCCAGAACTTGACCCCACTCTCCTGACTCCAATATTTAAAGCCCTTCAGCGTGGGCTGTATGAAATGTGAAAAAAGAGATCTTGTGCCTCATTAGGTGACTGAGTCTCCCAAGGTTTTTACCAAATGCAGCCAAGAGGGTAATCCACCCTTCCAGGCCAGGTAATTCCAGTGCAAGGGAAAAAGTGACACACGTGCCAACCAGGGAGGTGCTACTGTACTCAAGCTCAGTGCTGACCACTGTACCTGCCTTCTCACTCAGCGACAAGGCGGGGTAGAAGTGGAAATCCTGCTGTAGGCTAAAAGCCCTTGAAGGAAGCCCAAGGTAGAGTGTGTCATCGTTCACTCTCAGTACCCTTAGGAAAATAAGCATGACACTTTCTTGTATAGATATTGTCATGTAATTTCACTCTGCCACAAATTCAAGAACCCTGGCTTAATGCAAAAAGAAAATGATGTCGATTTAACAGCAGCAATAAAAAAAAACCCCACTTTTATTGGGCACTTCCTATGGGTTCCCAGCCCTGAGCCTTTGAGAGGCTGAGTGCTGTTCTCACAGAAGGACGAAGAGGCAGCTCTAGTCCTCAAGCTTAGTCCCTCTTACACCACCACTCATTCTCTCTGTCACTGTATCTCTTGGCCTAAATTTGAAATCTGTCTTTACTTCCTTTCACAAACCACTGAAATGATTTCAATATGATGTTTTTCTCAGTGGGTTTGTACAAATGTGCTAGTCATAACAATTTACAACATTCCAGCAAGGCAGGGACCAAGACACGTTGAAGCCAAGTGTTTTAATAACTTCCTATGCTAGCAGTTATAAAAATGTAATTGTTGCTGCAGGTTCAAAAGATTAAAATATGGCAAGGTAGAAGGATCTCTTACAGCCAGCCTTCGGAGCTAGGGCTTTGCCCTTGTAAACAACTTTTATGTACCCCTTTCGGAGTGTGTATAATGAAATGACTAACATTTTCCGCTGGAACGGGAGCTATTATGCAGCATCTGAGTGTTTTGTAGCTTGAAATCTGTTCAGGAAAGCACTGAAATTGGTGGAATGGGTAGGCTACAGGGACTCCTTGTCTCTGCACGGGTACGTTTTACTCATCCTCCCTGTGGGAATAGCCTGCGCAAAGCAAAACAAGGTAAGAGCACTAGGTGAAACGCACGCGGGCCTTCTCGGTATGAAATGAAGCTCCTATCTGCCCATTTCACTTCTGCTTTTGATGCCAATGTCCCTCACCCTTGCTCCCTAAAGTGGAACATATGCTTTTCTTTATTTTTAATCTTCCTCAAGGAAAACTACAAGTTGAGGGTTCCAGGTGTCTACCTGGAATCCAGGAGCTTACATGATTTGCATTGCAGGTGAGGTTTCCAGAAAGACTTAAGAAGAATTGGTTCTTTTTACCTCTGATTCTCTTTTTCCGTAATGGTATAGTTATAGTTGCAGACCACATTTACGAATATTCAGAAAAAGATGATATGAACTCTCCAAGTCCCTTTTCCCCTGAATTTTGGAGGTTGCACCTCCAAAGACTCAATGGTCAAGGTTAAAGAGAAAGCTTAGAGTTTTAGAGTTTTTCAGCCCTGATTGTGCTGAAAATGAGTATTTTCTAAGGAGAGACACTATCACAGAATCAGAAAGAGCAGCGTTATGCTTGCTCCCGCAGACAAGACAAGAAATCACAAAATTATGAAAACAGAATATTGTGCTTGTGTCATCTGCTGTCTCTTATAACATTCACATCATAAAGACAGATTGTTCTATTTTCAGCCCTTTTGCATGAGGATGGCTACGGGAATAGAACGTGAGAATGTTGCTCCTCCTCCAAACCCAATAGCACTTTGTTTCTAGAATAGAAAAAAAAAAAATAGTGCCGTATGTTGTTCCACCATCTCATGGCAGGAAATTTGAGCCAGTGTCATGACTGGAACCTGCTTATTGTGTAGTGGCTCAGTGTGGTGCTGGGGATTCCCAAGAGCAAGCCCCGAAGAGCTGTGCCAATGACGGTGCTCCCGGGACTCCTCCCGTCCACTTATTGGTCCTGTTGGTGGCTGATAAAATCAGAGTGGATAATGCACGCTGCAGATGGCAGCCAGGCAGGCTTTGGCTCTGAAAACCTTTTCTGTTGTCTTCCCTCTGCCACGATGTACACATGTGTCCCTCCCTAGAACCTTGGCGTCCTCATCTTTAGAATGGGGATAATATGTAGTTTAGAGGGTCATGGTGAGGAGTCAGTGGGATTACAATTGTGACATTCCTGGCAGCCGCAGATGCTCAATAAATGATGCTCAATAAATGATGCTTCTTATTATCATGCAGTGTGTGTTTTTGGAAGAAAAACCAGAGGTTTTGATTCATTTGGAGGATAATAATTTTGTAAATCCTTGATTTAACGAATTCCCATGTCACTGCCCTCTACAAAGCCAGGGCTTCACTCTGTACTGCAGAGAAGGTAAAATCAACCTCCCTGTGGCTGTCAGTCCATCTCCTACTGAAACCAAAGCTTTGAGATGAGACTGGATTCCCCACTTTGCCAATATCGTCTTTGGTTCTTGTCTTGCAAATTTGAAGAATAAAATCCATGGGCAATAATGGAAGGGAAGAGAAAAATGAAGCAGGATTTCTTTAAGTGAGATGAGATAGAATTCCCACCGTGAGGAAGGGGCCAGATAGCAGGAAACCCCCATTCTGGTGCACTAGCTTAGGGGTTTATAAGGTTTTAGGGTAGAGCATGGATCAAAATAAAGGTTAAACTGGCATTGAAAAAATGTCAATGCTATTGGTTGTGTTTTTTAGCCCAAGTTTTAATCCTTCCTGTAACTCCCATCTGGATTCATTCCCACCTTCTTTTTTCCCATCTCTGGGATAAAGGAGTTGTCTCAGGGGAGCTTCATGATCTTTCGTTTGACTTAGGCCCTAGGTGCCCATTAATCTTTCTACTAGTTCGCCTCCTGGTGTGCTCTCTGCATTTGAACAAGACCTCAGTCTGGTACATCACTTCTGAGTGCTGACCATTGACCATTCTTTCTCACTACCACCCACATACACACAAACACACCTGAAGCCCAGAGTGCAGCCGCCACAGTGCACTACCGTCCTTAACCGTGGACTTCGCTCATGCTTCCCAGTCATCTGCAATGCCAGTTCCTGTCTCTCCAGATGCTGAACCTTGTTGTCGGCCTGTTCAGATCTGCCCCACCTTCCCCACCCATAGAGCTTCCTAAGCCCCTACTTCCATTTCTGCAGACTGCTTCATAGGGAGGGATCTTGCAGCTTCCTTTCCACCCCATTAACCTGTGAGAGCCCACTGGGGGCAGGAATGGTGGCACACACAGCTTCAAGTTTCTCCCAGTGTGGACCAAGTCAAAGAGTGCAGATTTAAGCTGGGGAGCTTGGTGTCTCTGCCGCCCTATCGCTGCTCTGAATTTCCTGGTTGTTTCTGTGTGATTTGTGTGTCTTGTCATTATTTTCATGCTCCTTGGCAGCCACTTACTTTACAACTACCTGTCCTTCCCTATTAAGTGTTTCTGGATTCTTTGTGGTCTCATGTAAAGCGTTTAGGGATTTGGGGAGTTGTTGTTGTCCTCGTTTTACTGTTTTTGAATAGGTGACCCCTTAAAACTAGAATTAACATCAGGAAACAAACTAGGAGTTTAGCATGCAGAGTTTCTGCCGGAGCTACTGCATGGAGTGAAAGACTCTAACACACTAGAATTCGATCGGATTTAGAAATGTGTTTTTAAAGAGCACTTTGGTCCTCCTGCAGGTGGAAAGCTCTGGCTGCAAGAGGCCAGGACTGTTCAGGGCACAAATAGAAAATGTTAGAAGCGTTGAAAAGTCCAGTTTTCTAATGTCACCTCCAGCTTTAACCCTGGCACGTTTGTCCTAGGTGTGGGCAGTGCTTGCTCAGAGCTAGAAGAACCTTACTATTTCCTAGATCCCCTCATTGATGGGTGGAATAATTGGGTTCAAAGGGGAATCAACCAGCCCACATCCTGCAGGTAATTAGGTAGGAAAGTGGGGCCAAGATACAAGTCTTCGGGGTCCAAGTGCATTGCTCTTTCCTCTCCGACACCCTGAGGCCTCTTTCCATTCACTGTTGGCTCATGTGGTCCAAAGTTTGACATTTTCAGGATCCACAAATTTTTCGCTACCTCTCTTTCCTCCAAAGTAGCACTAGATTTCAACATTATTAAATTCTCACAGCTGCATGAACAGTGGAGAGAACAGGAGGCATGGAACTGCCTCCGCCCGTTGCCCGCCAGCAGCAAGCTAGCCTGTGAGCTCCTGGCGCGTGACTCTTCAGTTCCTTGTGCTCCTGACACTGGCTGTGTTCTCATTTTATTGCCTCCCTTTCCTTCTTTGCTGGGGAAGGAGGTGGGAGGGGATCCTAAACGCTTTCTGGGTTGCTCGTACTTTGATAACCTACACTATACTTTGCAAATATGATGTGTCTTGAAGTCTACAGTGTATGATAGTTTAATTCTCAACATTGAACATCCTTTTTTAAATTATGGTACATATTGCACTCTTGCCGCTGTAGATTTTAAAAGTCTCTGATTGTTCAGATTTCACAAAGTGCTTTCTGATAGAATAATAAAAGCTAACCAACACAGAATGCCCATTTTTGTTCAGACACTCTGGGCTTGGTGATAAGAAATTACAGTAATTATTCCTCCCCTCCTCCAACATGATGCGCTCTCTACTTCTCTGGGCAGGAGTTTGCTGGCATTCTCCCCTGGAAACAAAAGGGTTAGCAAGAAGGGCCTCATGAAAACAGGTTCAAGAGTGCTGGGTGTGGTGGCACATGCCTATAATCCCAGCAACTCAGGAGGCTGAGGCAGGAGATTGCAAGTTCAAAGCCAGCCTCAGCAATGTAGCAAGGCCCTGAGCAACTTAGCAAAACCCTGTTCAAAATAAAATTGGAGATATGGCTCAGTGATAAGCACCCCTGGGTTCAATCCCTGGAACCAAACAGAAAAGAGTGACCTTGGGCCAACCAATAACTCAACTTCCGTGTGCTTCCCTTCCCTCGTCTGTAAAGGGCATGAAAACAGCCTAAGATAGTGGTGAGGGTAAAGTGAGATGAGCTATTCGAAGTGCTAGAAGCCTGTCCCGACCGTACCAAGTGTTCGGGAAACGTGTGACCGCGCTATTTCCTGAATGCCCTGCGAGCACCGTTTGAATGGCCTGCAGCTGCTTGTATCATCAGGTCATGAGCCCTGGCCCAGAAGCCTCTGTGATGCCCTGTATCACACCCCTTCTCCTGAGGACGCAGGAGGGGAACCAGGACCCCTTGACCCCCTGGGCAGATGGCTGGAGCCGAGCCAGCTCTCCTCGAAGGCTGATGCCCTGAAGAAGTGACTTCTCAGCTCTCTGCCACGTTCATCCAGCTTCTGTAGGCAAATGGGAGCTGCCCACAAGCCTGAGAATGATGCATGCCAGTACTGATAAATCCAAGAGCCTTTTTGCTTGATGCCCATTTAAAACTGCATGAAGATGCACTTCACTATTCCCTGGAGAAACATTTTCCAGCCACAACTTTGCTGTGGCTGCCCAATGTCTGGTCCTAATTCTGTATCCACAGAGTGACCAGCCAGTCCAACCTCACTGGAAATGAACAATGTCTAGCAGGGGTGAAGCTGCTGCACTCTACTCTGTGAACCCATTTGCTTGGCCCTTGGTTTCTCATTCTGGATCTCAGGTTTGCCAGAGTTCCCTCCTTAGGAGGGATGATGAGAAACTATTGAGCAAGCCAACCACATATACAAGCACAACCTCGGAATCCTGGTGGGAGAAGGAGCCTCTCTCCCAGGGTCAAATGCATGGGACCAGTGGGTTAATACCTGAAGTGTGGCTCAGGTCAGGTGCCACAGTAGCCAGGAAACACACCTGTACAACAGGTCACCAATGCCAGGGAAGCCTAAGTAGACACAGGAGTGAATAGGTGCAGAGAACCCCAGGACCAAGAGTGGACAGGAGCACAGGTGGAATAAAGGCACCAAGAGGTGACCAGACTATGTCAAGCGTCATGAGCAAATGCAGCCATTGGGCCCGGTGGGCTCCCAGGGTGGGCAGGACAGTGGCATAAGCCCTCCCAGTAGCCAGAGCTCACTGCACATGCAGTGGGACCACTGACCAGTACAGGGCTTGCAACCATGCTCTGGGTGGTGCCCCACTGGCCAGCCCTGTTCATTGCTATGCAGAATAATCCGCAGCACCACAGCTTCTAGCAGTATTGGGCTGCTGCAGTATTTCGTCACCCCACTCTATGGGCTTTATATTACAGTTAAATGTCATCGCCAGGGTCATTACAACGTTCTGTTTTTATTAAACAACTAAGATATGAGCATTCATTAATATCTTGCAGGAAAGTAGGCTCAAGTTCTACAGAGCCATCCACACTCCCCCTTTCATTTTTTCCAAGGTCATATGGTAAAGCCCCCTCCCATTTCTAAATAGAAAGTCTTTTCATTTAAATAAAGCAGATTAAGCAGATTATGATTCCTAAATTAAACATTTTGAAAGCTTTTGTCCTCTTAAGAGCTAGAAGAATGGGAAATAGCTGAATAATATCTGAATTATGTAAGTGTGTAATGTAGGATTGGGCAATTTAAGAGATACTGATAAATCACCTTGATGGAGCACCCACTGTGCAACATGCTAAAGGAATCAACCACTTTACCTCCCTGGACCTTTACAACCACTCTGTCAGAAGAGTAGAGCTATTTCCATTCCACCATTGGTGAAGCTGAAACTTGGAAAGCAAATAGATTCCCCAGCACAATACAGTTCTTGAAAGCAGAATCTAGATCCTTAAATCTAGATCCTTGTGAATCCAGAACCCAACTAATGCATAATTCATTTAGATTCAGACCTGGATTTGGATTTTAGCTGTGTGACTTTGGGCAAATTATTTAACCTCTCTGAGTCTATAGTCCAGAGATTTATTATCCTTACCTTAATTTCTGTGGAGACCAAATTGAACAATATAAAAGAAAAAGCCTAAAAATATAACTTACATATTATTTTCTACTTAAAAATTGTTACCCAAAGGGGTTAGGGACTTAGCTCAGTGGCAGAGCGCTTGCCTAGCACACGCAAGGCCCAAAGTTCGGTTCTCGGCCCTGAAAAAAAAATTGTTACCCAAATTCCTATCATAATTTGGAAAACCAATGAGGGCATCTTTTTGTTTGTGTGTCTGCAATTTCTCTGGCAGTTAGACACCTCCAGTCATCCTTATGGTGTGGCAGGCATGGACAAACATGATCCTGTCCTTTGTAACTCAGGGAAGCTGTGATCTGCTTGAACAGAGCTAGATTCTGTCATGGGCAAATGTCCACCCAGTCCCCCACTATCAGGGACAAATGAAGATTGCGAGTGACTTACACGGTCTGCATGACCCAGATTCTAACTCTGGCTTCAGAAAGTTTAAAGGATGCATTTTTCTGGGTCCTGAGTACAAAGTGTGGCCTTTATATTATCCTCTACTTAGAGCAGCAGATAAAGAATTCCTTTCAAATAGGAGCCTTTATCGTGTGTGGATTCCTGACTGACAGCCAGATAAAGAGATTTTCTTTAATTTTTCTCACAATAAGAGGATTTGAGATGGGACTAAGAGGGGGGAAGGAAAGTTTAGTGAAATCTGAAGTTTAGTGAAACCTGAACCTTTTAATTAAAATGAGCTCAAAAGTGTTTGGCTCAATGTCCCAAAATTTGAAGCAGAAGATGTTAATTCATGATGAGACAAGGTCACAGAGTCTCCAAAGTTATTTTTTTTCACATTTTTAAAAATTTTTACTGAGTTATTGTACAATCATAAATGCATATAAAATTACAATATGATAGGCATATGTTCTTTTTTAATTTTTTTTATTTTTGAACAACAATACAAGTTTTTAACAAAATAATATAAAATGTGTATATATTCTGGATATTGCAATTACCCCCAGGAGTGCCCCCCCCCCAATTACCCTCCCTTATCCCGCCCTTCCTCTTCCCACAATATCTCTAAAATAAAGTATTAGGTCGTATAACATTACATCTTATCTGGATTTAACACATGCTAATAGAACAACTTTCTCACTGTCCAGGGTCTAGTCCCCACCTCCACAGATGAATGGAGACAATCGACCCTTAGTTCTCTGGGTTAAGCTGATTTTACTCATCATGATCTCTTCCATAGCCATCCATTTACCTTCTAAGGCTCCAATATCATTGTTTTTAATTGCTGTGTAATATTCCATGGTATAAATATACCACAGTTTTTGGATCCATTCTTCCAGTGAGGGAGATACAGCTGATTAAGATTAACCCAGCAGGGGCTGGAGCAGTAGCTCGGTGGTTATGGTGCTTGCCCAGCATGCACAAGTACATGGGTTCAAACCCCAGCAACCCACATACACAACTAAGTGTCAGAGCAACTAAAGCCATGTGAAAAACTCAATAAAAAAGATTAACCCAACAAATATTCATCAAGGCCCAGTATTTTCCCAGCACCAGGCAAAGGGTGATTCATCGATAAACTTGATTTCTAAAGCTTCCAGTCTAGTCTGGAAAACTGACCCTAAAATAGGCTGTGTTAAAATGGTTATATGATATCATAAAGTAATGTGCAGAATATTTCTCCAGCACGTATAATGTGTCCTCTAGTGTTTATATGTACTAATTCATTTCATCCTGACAACAACCTACGAGATTCCTATTGCTTTCATTCCTGTTTACAGATAAGAAAACTCAGGTAAGGTGGCACAGCCTGAGAATGGCAGAGCTAATATTTGGACCCAGATTTTGTCAACTTGATTTGTGGATTCTCTGTCTCGTGCACCACCTCCCAGTCCCAGAGCAGGGCTGCTCTGTTACACAACTCCAGGGGTCTCCTGCGGTTGTGCACTCTGGCCTGTGAAGCTGTGTCCAGCCTAGAATATAACCAGGTGGACACTAATGTGCTTATCCCAGAGGGCGACATCTCCAAGGTCAATAAGAGGCAGTGCTGAGGTCCACCGCCTCCACTCATCTTGCTCTTTCTAGACGCTAGGCTGCCTCTGTCCTGCTCCTCGGGCTTCTCTGCGATACAGGGAAGGGGACTGTAGTACTGCCTAAGCTAGAGGGGTAGTTGGGGCAGGCGTTAGCAGCAACATGCAACTTATTCCTAAAACTGTGGAGTTTCTCAAAGGACCTCTGTAACCCCTCCTTATGGAAACTATGGCTCTCATTGTACCCCACGAACATTTCTGCACAGACTCTTTGCTTTGTTCTTCTTCTCATCCCTGCAAAGACTGCAAAAGAAGAGCATCATCCATTCACCAGCTCAGCAGGTACTTATTGGGCACTTCCTAGGTGCCAGGCACTGCGCTACGAGCTGGTGGTGCAGTGCTGTTCAAAGCCCTTATTTTCACGGGGCTTCCATTACAATGCACCCTCTGCTGCCTGTGCGTCCTTCCACACTAACTCAGATGTCCTGGGTATCAGTTCTCCCACCTCTGAAATGAGGAGAGTAGTCCTGCCTTGTAGAATTACAGAGAGGCTGAAGTGGGATAGCGATTGCAGTGTGTGCAGGGGAGACTTGATCCATGGCGGTCAAAAAATCTCCGTCTGTTCCTTACCTACCTGCTTCTCAATAAAAATGAACCCAATGAGACCTGCCGCTGCTGCCGCTTGCATCCTTTTGAGACGTAAACTCTGTTCGACGCTGTATAAGGATGATGGATTATTCCAAGTCCATTTGACCAGCATGATGGGTTAATGCAATGAATTGGTTCTCCATGTTCTTCTATTTTATACACATTATGACTCTGTATATGGAACCATAAAACTCAGGACAGATTTATATGTACGCCACACTGCATATTTTCATAGAAATGTTTTGCCAGGCACCTGTAATACACTGATATATGTGAGCAGTTTTCTAAAGTTTATTTCTCATAGATCTCTCTTAAACTGCATGTAAAGTGACATCTTATGGCTTAACTTTTGTTTTCATGACACAGCCCCAATTTGCATCTCTGCTGTAGCCTTCAGGACTCCCCTGCTCCTGGCACGTGGGTTCCTCCTGTCCTTGACGCTTGCCTTCAGAAAGCAAATACTGAAGACCCCAGTTTGGCCTCATTCCTGGAAAAACCAGTCCATCTGGGACTATTTGTGAAAATGAACTTGAATTATTCAAATTCATATCTGACTTGTTTATGGGGTATTGATGCAAGGAAACAGAGTGGTTCTATTTGTTGTGAGGTCAGAGTCCTTTGGCATGTCAGCAACCATGAAATCTCATTGCCCCTTTCCGCAATGGTTTGTATGGGGCGGCGGGGCTTAACTCCAACTTTCTGACCTATGATTCATTCGAAGCAAGATGGAAAGAAAAGAAATCCCAGTCCGCGAAGCATCTTGCATAAGCCTAACTCTTTATGAAGCACTTCACAGACCGGTAGTCTTGCTAAAGACCTGCACTTTTGATGGTATTGACCGTATTAAAGGAAATAGTTGCAGGAAGATTAAATAAATTGACTAAGGTCACCCGGCTTATGAGTAGTGGTGCCAGTGAATCAACCCTACCAGCATCAAGGATCACAAAGGGATTCCAGGTGGGCAGAAGGTCACTTTGTCATCGCCTTTGAATTCCTTCCCTATAGGAATTCATTCATTTGAACCCTCACTGAACAAACATTTATTCATCAAACACATCTTATTCATTAGACTCTAAGCTAAGGTGCTTCATTGGAACTAGCCACAGCAATTTTTGAATTCCAAAAGGATTTTTTGCTACTTCCTCCTGTGAGGTCACTATAAATAAGCACGTTGTAAGGAAATACTGACCCAGATAGAAGTGACTATTCTCTTCTTGTGTTCCCTGTTGTCCCTGGCAGGTAGTCAGTGGCTGGCATACAGAGGTGGCACTCCCTGGATATTTCAGAGTGAATCAATGAATGAATGGATTTACAACACCACTAAGGAATATATTGCACTTCCTTGTTTGCACATCAGTATCCTCCACAGCCCAGGGTTGGGTCTCGTCATCTCATATCCTCAGTGCCTGGCACAGTACTTGGCATAGATCAGAAGCTTGCTGAATGGGTACATGAAATGAGTGAAAGGAGAGCACTAGCAAAGCAATTTGCACACAATTAGAAATAATCAATTTAGTATCAGAAAATGTAATCAGAGTAGAAATTCATGTGAAGGGAGTGAAGCATTAGCCTCAGGAATAAAATTTGAGGGGACACCAAAACCTTGATAATCAAGGCAAAAATGCATTTCAAGGCAACAATTTAAACAATCAAGGCAGGATCCAACAGAGTCAAGATTAGAGTGAAACAATGAAGAGCTGCATCATCTAAATGAAGAGCTAAATTCTTTGTTTTAAAATGTGATTATTTTCATCTTTTTTTTTGCATTGGTTTTGATTTTTTAATGCATGGAAATATTATCTTGATCACTGAAATTTGGCACCCCCTAAATTTTGCACCCAAGGTAAACCTTACCCTAGTCATGTCTCTGTAAAGCCCACAGCAATAACTAAAACTCTTTGATGTCATATTATACGAAAGTTACTTTGTGAAAGAAATTCATGGAAAACACACAAAAGCCTTTCATCAGGAAGATGTGGTTATGATTTCATAGACAGGGTGGCTGAGTTAGTGAGGAGGCAGGGCTGCTCTCTTGGAGTGTCACAGATGGGTCACAGGTGTGTCTGAGGTATTGAGTTTCTCAGCCTCTAACAGGAGCTGCCCACAATGTGAGGCTACAGGGGCCCCCAGACAGCCGCCTCTACCCCAGAAACAGCCTCATGGATTTACCCCAATGTGTTGAATAAACTCTATCTTCCACTCAATCTCAGGACTCCAACCATTAACAAAATCAGCATGATTTTATGTACCATGTCCCTGCTGCCACCACTGCAATTATAGGGTACTAACCATTGGAAGATACATCCCAAGTTCAGAGATTGGGTAATGCAAAAAAATAAAAAATTAAAAAATTGAAAATGCATTTGGAATGGGATGAAATACTTTATCATTATATCCTGATTATATCCTGAGTGGCCAGGATATTGAAAAAAGGTTGGGAAGATTCTATTCAAGGGTATACTGCAATGATGGACATGAAAGAATTCGGGCATGATGCATATCTCTAAATATCTAGAAGTCCATGCATCACCCCCACACAGCCCATCAAAATCTGGTGTGATTTTCTGCACTGATATGAACTTCAAACTACCAGAAAGCCAGAGGATGCTTACGTAGGAAGGAGGCTGCTTCGTTTGCTCGCTACAGAGATTTCCCCAGGATATGAAAGATTGCAATATTCATTGTCTGATTATATTATTCTTGGATGAGTTAAGGATTTTATCTACTTACAAATTATTTGGAGCCATGGATTAAGAAGGGAAGGGCTAAGGCAGCACAGCTGACGGAGTCTCTTTTGCTCAGCAGTCTCCACTGAATAAATCTGTGATGAATTGAAGAGATTCCCTAACTAGCATCCAAAATCTTGAATAGTCCTAGGTTTATTATCTAACATGAGCAGCCCATACTATTCCACATTCCACTGAACTGCCTACCTCACCAGGCTACAATGAGCACACTCAATTAATTGCATTCCAAAATGTTACATTAAAATGTATATAGAATTAAAATATTCACAGTGACACATTGATCCAGGTCATCCATTCTAAGGCATGGTCACAGAACAGCTGAGGCAGCCTCCCCATCCTTTGCTTTACACAAATGTATCTACCAAGCACAGACACAAATCAGCCCAATGGCGTGACAGCAAGCTCACCAGCATAAAACCTGTATGATTTTCTTGCAGTTATGCCTCATGTCATTTTTAAATCCTATTCCAAATCGGATGCAGTAAAGAGCAAAACATCCTCTTCGCTGATGCTCAGTATTATCAATATGGAGGGGCATAGTCAAGAGCCCAACACCCCACCTTTGAACCCTACTCTGCCTCAGTTTCTCCACTTGCAAAATGAAG
>PVKS010018797.1:0-39451 GCA_004027875.1 Aplodontia rufa
CCAGAGATCTAAGGGTCGATTGTCTCCACTCATCTGTGGAGGTGGGGACTAGACCCTGGACAATGAGAAAGTTGGTCTAGAAACATGAGTTAAATTCAGATAAGATGTAATGCTTTACAATTTAATACTATCTTTAGATTTATAACGGGAAGGGGAAGGGAGGGATAAGGGAGGGTAATTGGGGGGGCACTCCTGGGGAAAGTTGCAATGTCCAGAATATATATACACATCTTATACACATTTTATATAGTTTTGTTAAAATCTTGTAAGGTTGCTCAAAAATAAAAAAAAAGAATTAAAAAAAATGTTATTAAGCTAATAAAGAAACGTAATACTTTAAAAAAAAAAAGCATTGAGAGTATTGGTCAGTGGTAGAGTATTTGCCTAGTATGTGTGAGGTCCTAGGTTCAATCCTTGTGCTCAGGGTCTTTGCAATAGTTATATAAATAAATAATTAATAAACTTGAATATTGATCAAGCTCCTGTTATGTTCCATTTAGGGCTGGGGTTTAACAAATTTTTTAAAAGTTGTCAATTTCATGTAGTATTTAAAGGGAAAGATAAATGAAATAGATAAATAAATAAGCTTATAAGTACATGATGATACGAGCTAATATATGAAGGCAAAAAATCGTGTAAAGAATAAAAGGAGAAATGGTATTTCGGAAGATTTATCAGGGAAAAACCCCATAAAATGATATTTGAGTAAAGATTTCAACGAGGTAAAGGAATAAAGGAATGCAATGGTTTGGGAATAACTGCTTTAGCGAGTGATAGCTTTTCAGTGTTTTTCAGTCTCTGTAATTCCTTTTCAATCACTCCAACGTAACATAACTTATACCATGTGTTATCTCAGTAGTCTGTCTCCATTTCTATACCGGTGTTCCTGGAAGAACACCAAGCAGAGGGCTCCACCACCATGAAACCCGCTTTCCTATTCATTTGGGTACTGGATACTAGCCAGCTTTCATTCTAATTTCATTCAAGATCTCCAACAAACCTCTCTACACCTTCTCTATACGATTAAAGTAAACCCCCTCTTTCCTCCTATTTCTAATAGAAATTCTGTTGCTTCTCCAATGACAGCTCACTCCCTACACCTTTTTTTTTTTCTTGTGTCATACTGAGAAATGAACCCAGCAGAGTCTTGCTAAGTTGCTGAGGAACTTGCTAAGTTGATCAAGTGGGTCTGGAACTAGCAACCCTCCTTTCTCACCCTCCCATGTCACTGGGAACACAGGAATGCACCATCGTGCCTGGGCGCACCTGTGCTTTCTTCTTTATTAGGAGATTCAGTCTCTTGTATCTTCAAGCTTCTCCTTTCTACTGGCCATTTTTTTCTATTAACGTTTAAATACTCTTGATTCTTTCTATCTTAAAATAAACACTTTTGATCCTTACTTTGATCTTTCTATCCAGACATTCATTCATCATTCATTTTACTTAAATAGGTAAATTAGTTTATTACATGGTGGCATCATATTAGGCCCTGAAGATATATAGAATAAAGACGTGCTGTACTCTAACTGAAGAATAACACTAAAAGATAAGCAATTAAAAACTGAAACATGTTTTAAAAGAAAAAGTACTATAGCATAACAACCTTCCTTCAGAATCTGACACAGTCTAGAAAGTCAGGGAAGCCTTCCCTAAAGAAATACTGTGTTTTAAAGCAATGGATATGGAACAATAGCTTCTCTTGCACATGGAACAGAATGTGCAAAACCCACTGTGTAGGAAACTGCACAAGGTAGCTGAGGTGGAGAAGGGAAAAGGGTGCTAATCCAGGAAGAGCTTAGAGAAGCAGATGCCCTTTTGCCACAGCACAGAAAATCATTGAATGTTTGAAGCAAGCAAATGGCACAATTAAGTTTAACATTGGCTATGACAGAGAATGAGTTTAAAAAATAAGAATAAAGGAAGATAAATTGCTCAAAGGTTCAAAAATTCCAGACAACATTACAGATTGAGGTAGATAGAGAAACAAGTGCAAATTCAAGATAAATTCATAAAGGAAAATGAGATTGCTTGGTATGTGCTTGGATATGAGGGAAATTGCTGGATGCAACTGAGAGGGTGGAGTAGACAGGTTCAGATAGAGTATACTTGAAAGGACCAAGGTGAGAAGATGGAAGGTCACCAGTGGGAGTTTGAGATCCACGAGTTTGTTTTCTAACACCTTAGCTGCCCCGTTTATCCCTTTTAGAAGTTCTCCTTGTACTGAATCTTAGATTCCAAATGTCATCTGGGAGAAGAAAGTATAATGAATAGATGTTCCACTTTAAAGTTTACTTATGCTTTCCACAAATATATATGCATTTAAGTCATTTTTGTTAAATGTTTTTTCTTTTACTAGTTTTTTTCCCCATGAATAATTATTAACT
Organism: Aplodontia rufa; assembly: GCA_004027875.1. Lineage (NCBI taxonomy): Eukaryota > Metazoa > Chordata > Mammalia > Rodentia > Aplodontiidae > Aplodontia > Aplodontia rufa. The sequence goes on from PVKS010018797.1 coordinate 2,385, forward strand.
ATGTGAAATGTTGATCAAATTAAGTTCATTCAGACATGATTTCATACATATTCTCTTTGGTTTATTGTTGTTTATAGCACTCATCATCCAACTTTGTGAGAAATATCATAAAATAAATTCTACATATTTCAAGCTAATTCTTGGTGAACTCTTTGATTTTTAAAAATAAGATATATCTATCAGAGAAAGTAAAAAGAAAAAAATAACAACCAGAAAACATAAAAGAGAATTAGGAGATTATGAGGGAATTCTTGTTTCCATGGTGACAACTGTATTTCTATTACTTTTTCAAAAATAGAAATCTATTTTTATTTATGAGGTAGAAAATATTACTTGCATGGTATATGAAATTATCAAAATGTTCCCGATAAATTGTAATACAAATGTTTATACCCTCTTTTGTGAGTTTTTGACTCAATATGTTCTTGTATAATGCAAATGTAACTTTCATTTCTAAAAGGAAACTTATCGGAAACACTTAACAAATAAAATTTTCTACAGTGTAAAGGGTGTTACTGTGATTTGAATGTGTATTGCCTCTGAAACTCATGTTGAATTTTTATTGCTGATGTAACTATTTGGGGTGGGGGACCTTTATGAGGTGATTAGGCCAGGAAAGCTCCACCTCATGGGTGGGTTTATTGCCTTAATAAAACTGCTTTTATCAGTGGATTCACTCCCTTTGACTCTCCACCACGGGGTGATGCAGAAGGAAGACCCTCACCAGATTTCAGCATGTTGATATTGGACTTCCCAGCTTCCAGAACTGTGATTCAATACATTTCCATCAATTGTGAATTACTTAGTATGTGATATATGTTAAAGCAGTACAAGACACATAAAGATAGTAATAAAAATTCAACTTACAGAGAGGGGAAGATGGCAAATTAGAGGAAGTGTGCTCTTTCCATTTGCTCCACAGCTCCAGTTTCAAGCTGTAGGAGGTGAGTGATAGTAATTTCACTGACCTTCACATTGAACAGTAAAACAATCATGCAGACAGAAATATTCAGGGGCTGTGAACATCAAGAGATAATATATGAGAGTTGCACAATCTTTGCTGGTCTCCATTACATTGCAGAGGGAAGACTTACACAGGCAGAGAGAAAAACACTGCAAACTAAATAGTAGTAAAGTTTGCATGTGGAAACCTGAGGAAAAGAAAGGGAGGCAGATCTTAACTGATCCGGAGACAGAAGACAAGTCAATAATTGAAAGTGCACAAAATCTCTTGGCTGGTAAATGGAGATTTGAGATGGGCAACATTTGCAAGTGACATTGGGGAAGCTTTCAGTGGCAGAAGCTCTGAAGTGTATAAAATGCCTCGCCAGCCTGTCCCAGCAAATGTCTGCCACTGGGTCCTGGGTGCACCTGATCCAGTGCAACTAAAGCACGCACAAGAGGATTGTGTCCAGGGGAATCCAGGCTGGGACACGGAAGGAAGAAAAACATGGTTTCCCTTTATTTCCGGCAGTTCATGAGACCAGCTGGGGAGACACCAGAAACCGGACAGAGAATTTTATTGGAACTCCAGATCTGATGAGAAATCCATATGCATGACCATGGAACACTTGCAGAGGGTTTGTTCTCCCACTCTACAAGTGGAATTTTGGGGCAGTCCCTGAGACCAGATTCCAGTAGAGATTGATCTACCCAGCAACAGGGGGCTGTGGAACTAATCTCTCTGGAGAAATACCACATGTTCCAAGTGTTAAAAAATTCATGAATGCGGGTGTAAATTCAGGTGAGGATGTTCAAAAAAAGAAGGTGGTCAGACCTAAGAGCAACTGAGCAAAACCTTTTATTGGGATTTGCGACTCCTAGGCCATATTCACCTGCACAACCATAGTGAGGGCAGACAGGGGAAGTGGTGGAGGCCAGGGGTAGGCAATGACTTTATAGTTTGGGGTGGAGAGAGGAAGTCAGTGGGCCTTGTCTTTGGAGATTGGCTGCTGAATCCATCAATCATTGGAGGACTGTGAGATGCCATGGAGCTTGTCTGCCAGCATCTGATTGGTTGTTCCTTTCCCTGCAGGCTGTCTGATGCCCTGCCCCCAGCTACCTAGAATCCACCTGACACCAAGGACAGTCCTAAACCCCAGCCACTCCTCTCTGGAAGGGCATGGACTTAATCTATCCAGACAAAAATCCAACTGTCGGCTCTCCTCAGTCTGTCCTATCCTGTACTGAAAGACAGGAAGCAGAGAGCTATGACAACCAGCATCAGTTCCAGGCCACACCAGCTGGCACCTTGGTGAGAATCACAGAGATGTCAATCAGTGTTATAGATGTCATTTTAGGCATAGGACATTTATTTTTAGGTTGTATATTGGTCCCAACGCTTTTTCTTGATGGGAATGGGTTACCAGGGATTGAATCCAGGGGTGCTTAACCACTGAGCCACAAACCCAACCCATTTTTTATTTTTTATTTTGAGACAGGTTCACGAAGTTGCTTAGGTCTTCACTATGTGGCTGAGGCTGGCTTTGAATTTGTTATCCTCTGCCTCAGGTTCCCAAGTCACTGGGGTTACAAATATGGACCACTGTGCCCCCAGGTCACTACCCTTTTGCTATTTCTTGCTACCCTTTGTCTAGGGCTGGGATATTATTGGGACCTGACAAGTTCAGAGGGTAGGAACCATGCTGCTGAACTAAAATCACAACTCAGTGAAGTGACAGCAAACCTTGCTGTACCTATTACTGGCTCCATTCAAGCCCTATTAGGAATAGCTAGCAGGGGACCACACGTCCCACTCCTGGATATTTACTCATCCAACAAAAATCAAGGAGAAGCCCCAAGACAATACCTCAGAGAAACCCTCAGTATTCCAATGGCTCTCCAAGAATGAATTAAACCAGCAGTTCTATAGCAGCAACCCGAGTGCCATTTTTGGAGGTAGAAATTAACCCTTAGATTATGTTAAGCCTAAGTAGTACTAAAAAAAAAAAAAAGATAACAATACACCACAGGACACACACATAAAAAAGGAAGAGGAATCCATTGCAACAGATGTGCAAATCCAAGATCTCTGAAAACATGAGGACATAAGCAAACAAGTCTTCTCACAAGAAAGGAAATCAGAGGCATAGAAGTGGATGAAACTGCAGAGAAAACTGTCAAAAATTATCACTAAAATGTTCATTGGGCTCAAAGAAAATCTAAGGAATGAATTAATACAAAAACTGAAAAACTATTTCAATAAAGAAATAAAAATATTGAAAAGAAATCAAACTGTACTCCTGGAAATGAAAAACACAATGAATCAAATAAAAATATCAATTGAAATTATCACCAATATATTAGATTACATAGAAAATAAAACTTCAGGCCTTGAAGACAGAGCTTCACCTCTCTAAGACAGAGTAAATAAATTTGAACACTCAGTGTGAAGCAAGGGAAAAAGAATAGAAAACCATGATTAGAATAAAGAAGAATTCTAGGATAACATCAAGAGACCAAATTTAAGAATTTTTGGGAGAGAAAAAAAAGCATTATAGGCTAAACACATTAAGAACCCTTTTAGTGACACAAGAGCAGAAAATTTCCCAAGCTTTAGGAATGAGATGTGCATACACATAGAAATGTTATAGAACCCCAAATAGACCAGATCAGAAATGAAACTCTCCATGATACACCCTAATCAAAGGGTGTAAACCAGAAAACAGGAAAGAATATTAAAAGCTGAAATAGTAAAACATTAGGTCTCATCTAGAGGCAATCCAATAAGGTTCACTCTAACCCTAAAATCAAGGAGGGCTTGAAATGAGACAGTCCAAACTCTAAAGGAAAGCAACTGACATCCAAGGTGACTATATCCAGCACGGCTTGCTTTAAGAATCAAAGAAGAAATTAAAACTTTCCATGATAAGGACAAATTAAAAAAAAAATCATGACCTGAGTCTGCACTAAAAAGCAAAACAAAATAAAATAAAAAACACACGATTCCTAAATGGATAAAGCTTGAATGTATTAAATATAGGAAGCAAACAAAAATGAGAGGAAATAACAATCATCTGTCCATAACAACCCCAAAGATAAATGGACTCAAAATTCCAACTGAAAGATATAGATTGGCCAATTGAGTTAAAAAAAAAAAAAACATGGTCCAACAATATGAGTTTACAACAGGCTCATAGGTAGACATCCACAGGCTGGAAGGAATTGGATGGAAAAAAATCTTCCAGGTAAATGGAGTCCAAAAACAAGCAAGAGTACGTGTTTTCATATCTGAAAAATACTAGTTTTAAGCAAAAAATTATCAAAGGAGACAAAGATGGTCACTACATACTAGCAAAGAGAATTGATCCAATAAGAAGGCATAGCAATAATAAATATTTGTGACTCAAATATCAGTACACCTAATAGCATGAAACAAATAGTTCTTGACATTAAATCCCATATAGACCCCAATACAATAATATTGTGCGGTTACAACACACAGTTCTCACCAATAGATAGGTCATCCAGACATAAACCCAATAAAGTTATTTTTTACCTATAAAATACTATAAATCAAATGGACCTAACAGAAATCTACAAAATATTTTACCCCAAAATAACTGAATTCATTTTTTTCTCAGTAGTTTATGAAAACTTTTCCAAAATAGACAATATTCTAGACCACAAGGTGAATCTTAGAAAATACAAAATAATTCACATAATCCTATGCATTTTACCAGATCATAATGGACTGAAATTAGAAATCAACTGTAAGAAAAATTATATAAACCACATAAATACAGGAATATTGAACAAAATGCTTTTAAATTAGGAATGGATCATAGAAGAAGTGAGAGAAAAAAATTAAAATTCCTAGAATAAAATGAGAACATAATATAATATACTAAAATCTGTGGGATGCTAATGAAAGTGATTCTAAGATTAAAGTTTATAGCATTAAGTGTTTATATTAAAAAAGAAAGATCCAAAAATATGCAATCTAATGTTATATCTCAAGACCAGCAAAAGACAGCAAGTAATTAATATCCAAAATAAAACTGAGAATACAAAAAGTTAGTTCTTTGAAAAGATAACAAATTTGATAAACCCTTAGCCAAACTAACCAAAGGAAAGAGAAAGAATGCCCAAATCAGTAAATTTATAGATAAAAATGGAAATATCATTACAGACATTGCTGAAATCCGGAAGATCATAAGGGACTTCTGTGAAAACTTATACTCAAATAAATCTGAAAATCTTTAAAATATTGACAAATTTCTAGATACTTATGACCTGTTATGATCTGAATGTGAGGTGTCCCCCCAAAGTTTACATGTGACAATTCATGAAGGCAGAGATGAAATGGTTGGGTTAGCCCGATCCGTGGCAGGCTGGCAGGGTACGGCTGGAGGAGGTGGGTCACTGGGGAAGGAGTTGGGGTATATAATCTGTACCTGATATGGAGTTTCACTCTCTGCTCTTTCCCCATGTGATGCCTTTAGCTGCCTGTCTCTCTGGAGCCTTGCCTTCCACCATGCTGTGCAGCCTCACCTCCACCCCTGAGGAATGGGGCCTTCCTCCTGTGGACTACAACCTCTGAAACCAGGAGCCATCAAAATAAACTTTTCCTCCTGAAATTGTTGTTGTCAGGTCATTTAGTAGCAGCAGCAAAAAGCTGACTAAAACAGAAATTGGTACTGAGAAGTAGGGTTATTGGTTGACTAAACTGACCAAGTGGTTCAGAAGCTTTTGGAGCTTTTTGCAATTTGTGGGAGAAATTTTGAGTTGTTTGGCAGTGTAAGCTGGAAATGCTCTTGACTGTTGTACGTGAAGTCTAATGGTTGATTCTGATGGGAGCTCAGAAGACCAGAAGGTATTTAGGACTGTGCTAAGTAAAGACAGGGTTCAAGAGATTTCAGAAGAAAAGTAGGACTCTATTGGAAATTGGACTCTATTGGAAATTGGACTAGAGGTCATTCCTGTTAGTTGTGTTCTGGCTAAGAAGTTGTGTGCTTTTTGCCCATGTCCAGAAACTTTTCCTAAACCTGATTTAAAACTTGATGTACTTCTTAATCTGCTAGAAGAAATTTCTTGGCAGCATAGCATTCAGGCAGTGGCATGAGTATTGCTGGTAACTTTTAGCTGAATGTATTGTGATATTCAGGAACAGCAAGAACAGAAAGATTTGAAAAGTTTGGACTAAAAGATGGGAGTAAAACTAGGGCAGAGGAAGGGGCTATTAAAGACATCACCACCATTAAAGAAATAAAGATTTCCCTAGTGGCAATAAGAAAAATGGCTGGAGGGTATTCAGGAATTGGCAAGACCATGTCCATTTCAGTCTGAGGGAACAAAAAATTCCCTTGACAAGAGACCAGTAAGGAACCTGGACAAGGAGAACTAGCAAGGTTTTTCAATATGTTCAGCCACCAGTCACCAAGAGGCTGCTGCAGCCATAGTCCCTGGAAGCTTGGCTAGTGCTCGAGATGGTGGCAGACGTGGGCAGCAACCACATGGTGATGGAACTGAAGGATTTCAGTTGGTGGAGTTAGGGTGTTGTGGAGGTTTCCACCAAGACTTCAAAGGAAAATCTGGGGGTGCGAGGCAAAGTGCTCCAGGATCCAAGTCCGTGCAGGTAGCCTGAGAATTTTTTTTTCTTTCAGGGATTTTCCAGTTCTCACCAATTCACATTGCTTCCAGGCCCAAATACCAGTAGACTCTAGGGTAGGGGGTGAGTAAATACATGTTATGGAGAAGCAAGTTCCATTCATGCAAAAATTGAAAATTTTAACACTTCGAATTGGAAGAAAACTAGAGAATGAGTGGAAATAAAATCCTAAGCTGTTAGACCAAACAGAAATGATCCTAAAACTGTCAGATCAAGATATGAATACATTTCTTGATGTGGGAAGATGTGAGGGGGAAGCACAAACAGCACTGGAGACCCCCAAGATTAAGAAATGCCAGTACTGTGGAATCACTGCTAAGGAAAGATGCAGGAATTGAACACAGACAAGACAGTAGAGAGGCCCTGTGGACTGCAACCAGCAAGGCCATAGGGGCAGAGATATACAAGCATTTTTTTTCTTTTAAAGAGAGAGGGTCAGTGAGAGAGAGAAAGAGAGAGAAAATCAACTTTTATTTAGGTTTTTTCTTTTTTATTTATTTTATTCAGAAATGTATTTGTTGAACAATCAACCAAGCTTCTAATGAAATAATATAATATATATATAAATTCTGAAAATTAGATTTACCCCCAAGAGCCCCCAATTACCCACCTTTATCCCTCCCCCCTTCCTTCCCAATACATCTCTACAAATGCCTTAGGTTGTATGACATTACATCTTATCCGGATTTAAAACATGATAATAAACCTCCTTTCTCAATGGCCAGGATCTAGCTCCAGCCTCTACAGATGAGTGAAGATATTCGACCCATGATTCTCTGGGTTATGCTGGTTTCACTCAGCATAATTTCTTCCATAGTCATCCATTTACCTTCAAAGGCTGCAATATCATTGTTTCTAATGGCTGAGTAAAACTCCCTGGTATATATGTACCACAGTTTTCAGATCCATTCATCCAGTGAGGGACATCTGGGTTGTTTCCATAATATAGCTATTCTAAATTGAGCTGCTATGAACATTGATTTTGCTGTGTCATTGTAGTGTGCTGAATCTAAATACCTTGGAAAAATACTCAAGAGAGGAATACCAGGATCATATGGTGGGCTCATCCTTAGCTTTTTGAGGATTCTCCACACTGTTTTCCAGAAGAGCTGTACCAGTCTGCAGTTACACCAACAGTGTGCTAGTGTGCCTATCTCTCCACAACCCCTCCAGGTCTATTCTTGTTTATTTTCTTCATTTTTGCCAATCTGACTGGAGTGAGATAATACCTTAATATAGTTTTCATTTGTATTTCTCTCATTACTAGTGATTTAGAGCACTATCTCATGTATTCATTGGCTTGATCAATGTCCTCTGTTGAAAAGTTTCTATTTAGCTCTTTGGCCCATTTATTGATTGGGTTGTTTGTATTTTTGTAGTTGAGATTTTTGAGGATATTGTAGATTCTGGATATGAGGCCCCTCTCAGAGGAATCACAGCCCATGATTCTATTTCTGTAGGAAACCTCTCTTGACTCTTTTGATTATTTCTTTGGCAGTGCAAAAGCTTTTTTGCTTTATGGCATCCTAATCACTAATTTTTGACTTCACTTCCTTCACTTTAGGAGACATGTTGAGAAAGTCTTTGCCTACTCCCAAATGCTGAAGTGTTGGACCTAATTTGTCTTCCATCAGTTGCAAAGTAGCTGGTTTAATTCCTAGCTCCTTGATCCATTTTGATTTGATTCTTGTGCAAGGAGAAATATATGGGTCTAATTTCAACTTTCTGCAAGTAGCTATCCAGTTTGCCCAGCACAATTTGTTGAAGAGGCTATCTCTCCTCTATGTAATGTTTTGTCCCTCTTTGTCAAAAATCAGATATTTAAAGATTTGAGGGTTTGTTTCAGGGTCTTCTAGTTTATTCCATTGATCTTCTTCCTATCTTGATACCAGTACCATGTTGTCTTTGTTACTACAGCTCTATAGTATAGTTTTAGATCTGATATGGCAAAACTGCCTGTTTCATTTTTCTTGCTTAGTAATGTTTTGGCAATTCTAGGTTTGTTATTGTTCCAAATGAATTTGAGAATTGCTGTTTCTATGTCTGTAAAGAATGACATAGGTATCTTAATAGGAATTGCATTAAATCTATATAGAGCTTTTGGTAGAATGGCCATTTTTATTATATTAATTATGCCTAACCAAGAGCATGGGACATCTTTCCATCTTCTTAGGTTATCTTGGTTTCATTCTTCAATGACCGATAATTTTCATTGTAGAGATCTTTGATTTCCCTTGTAAGGTTAATTCCCAAGTATTTTATTCTTTTTGAAGATATTGTGAATGGGACTGATTTCCTGATTTTTTCATCTGTCCTATTATTAGTAGTGTATAGGAAAGCTATTGATTTATGGGTGTTGATCTTTAGTTGCAAAAATCCTTAATAAAATATTAGTAAACCACAACCTAAACATATTAAGAAAGTTATCCATTATGATCAAGTTGGATTTTTACCAGGGATGCAAGGTTGGTTCAATACACATAAATCAATAAGTATAATTCATCACTTACATAGAATCAAGGACAAAAATTACATTTTAATCTCAGTAGATACAGAGAAAGCTTTTGACAAGATCCAGCACACATTTGAATAAAAAAACACTGAAGAAATTAACTAAAGAAGGATTGTAACTGTATTCCATAAAGATATATAACAAGGCCACAGCCAACATCATACTGAATGAAGAAACACTGGAGAATTTCTTCTAAACTCAATAACAAGGCAAGGATGTTCATTCTCACAACTGTTCAATATAGTTCTTGACACTTCAACCAGAGAAAGCAGGCAGGACAGGGAAATTAAAGAGATACAAATGAAAAACTAGTTGAAGTTGGGTATGATGGTGCACATGTGTAACCTCAGAGACTTGGGAGGCTGAGGTAGGAGGATCAGAAGTCAAAGCCAACCTCATTGTCTTAATGAGGCCCTAAGCAAATTAGTGACACCCTTTCTCAAAATTAAATATATATATATTTAATATATTAAATATATATATATATATATATATATATATATATATATATATATATAAACTGGGGATATAGCTCAAAGGTAAATGCCCTTGGGTGAAAAGAAGGAGAATTATTAGGAAGATAGGAACATGAGGAGGAGGAAGAGAAAGAAAACTAAAAATGTTTGTTAATGATATGATCCTATAATTAAAAGCCCAAATTACTCATCCACAAAATTTTTGAAGCTAATGAATATATTCAGCAAAGTTTAGGAATAAAGATCAAGTGATGAAAATCAATAACCCTCCTTTACTCCAATTAAGAATCCATTGAGAAAAAATCAATAAAGATTTTCCATTCACAACATCCTCAAAAAATATATTTGGGAATAACAAATACCATTACAATGAAAATTATTAAACACTGAGGAAAAAATTCGAAGATTTTAAAAGATGAAAATATCTACCCATGTTTGTAGATAGTAGAATTAATATAATCAAAATGGCCATTACCAAAACCAATCTACAGATTCAATGCCAATAACATTCTTCACAAAACTAGAAAAAATATCCTACAATTTACACTGAAGAATAAAAGACCCACAATAGCCAAAGCAACCCTGAGCAATAAGAGTGAGGATGGAAGTGCCATGATACATGATCTCAAATTATACTACAGAGCTGCAGTCACAAAAACAGTATGGTATTGACATAAAAATAATTTAGAAGACCAGCAGAGTAGACTAAAAGATGGAGAGTCAGATCCACATAAATACAGTTATCTGATTCTTGACAAAAGAGCCAAAATACAAGATGGAGAAAAGAGCTTCTTTAACCAATGATGCTGGGAAAACTGGGTAATCATATGCACAAAAATAAAACTTAATCTCTATCTTTCACCTGCACAAAAAATCAAGTCAAAGTGGGTCAAAACCTACCAATTAGGTCAGAAACAGTGAAATTGCTAGAAGAAAACAGGAACAACACTCCAACATGTTGGACACTCACTTCCTTATTAAGACTCCTAAAGCTCAAGAAATAAAATCATCAATCAATAAGTGAGATGACATTAAGTTGAAACACTTCTGCACAGCAAAGGAAACAGTGCAGAAAGAGAGCTTACAGAATGCGAGAAAATCTTTGTCAGCTACTCTTCTAACTGTGGATTGACAACCAGGATGCATAAAAAATAAATCAAGAAACTTATCACTAAACAATGAAAAAAGTTGCTCAATAAATTAGTGAAAGATTTAAAGAGACATTCCTCTAAAGAAGAAATGAAAAATGTCAACAATTATATGAAAAAATGTTTAGCGTATTTAGCAATCAGAGAGAAGCAAATCAAAATTACACTGAGATTTTATCACATCACAGTCAAATGGTAAAATTATCAGGAATAGAAACAGCAACATTTGTTGGATGAAGATATGGGGGAAAATGTGCACTTACACATTGTTGGTAGGACTTCAAATTAGTACAATTACTTTGGAACACAGTGTAGAGATCCCACAAAAGATTAGGAATGGAATCACTACATGACCCACTCCTGAGCATTTATCCAAAATATCTAAAGTCAGCATACTACAATGATACATGTAAATCAATATTTATAGCAGCATGATCCATAATAGCCAAGTTATAGAACCAGTCTGGGTGCTGTGAATAGATGAACGAGTAAAGAAAATATGGCACATATACACAGTGGAGTGTTTTTTTTTTAATTCAGTCAAAAAAAAGAATGAAATTCTGTCATTTTCTGATAAAGTGATGGTACTGGAGAAAATCATGCTATGTGAAATAAGCCAGAACTAGGATGTCAATGGTAAAAGGTTGTCTCTCATATTTGGAAGATAAAGAGCAAAAAGGAAAAAAATAAAGGGAGATTTTAAGGGAGAGTAATGGAGCAGAAGGAGGTAACCAAGGGTAAGTAAGGAGTGGGGGCAAAGGGAAAAAAGTGGAGAATACAGTAGACCAATTATGCCATGTGCAGATTTGACTATATCACAATGCATTCCAATTTTATATACAACTATAGATATAAAATTTTAAAAATAAATAAATGGAAGGAAGACCAATAGAACAGAGGAAGGAGATTGAGGAGTGAGGTGAGGCGGGAATGGGATAGGGCTGGGGACTGAGAGAGAGAAAACTATGTTGTATTCTTTCATGAATATGTCAAAATGAACCCAAATATTATGTATAACTAAAATGTACTAAAAATAAAAGTCAAATGTTTTTTAGACATTTACTTGCTTTCTAATATAAGTGTTTATTTTGGGGAGTGTCATTATGGTGATCCGTGGCAGATCAGAATGAAAATCTCTCTGTGAATATGGGATGTCAATGGTGGGAGAAGTGCCTTACCATGAGGTGGGTGAACAGCAAAATTTCTCCCCAAATTCATTACTATCCAAGGAAGGAAGTTTAGTGACATGGAGCCATGGACAAGCTGAAAGTACAGGAAATCCCAAATAATAATCTTCCAGCACCAGCTACCCAGACGATAGCAGCAGTCTGAGGATTTCCCCTGGAGAGGAGGAAGCTGTGCACACTTAAACAAGCTCAGACACAGCAGTGAGCGCTCAGCAGAGCCTGAGCACGGGACTCTGGTGCTCTGCAGCTGCTGCAGAGGCAGGAACCATGGGACTCCTTTAATACATACAAATTAGAGTCCCCTGAATCTGATCACATGAATAAGTGGGGCAGCACTGCCATTTTGAAACATTACAGGGAACTGCTTTGTGAACAGTGAACCCCAAACCACCTGATACAGAGCTGAACAGGGAGCTCAGTCTAGAGGAGCAGCTCCAGATCCCCAGTGTTTTGACTGCCCTGGGGGCTGTGTAGGCCTGGCGGACCCTCCCTACTGGTCCAGTGACTTGCCTTTAGAGGCTTCCTGCCCACCCTGTTAAACATCCAAACTGTGGGTGGAGTCCATGACATAAACAGCCTTGGAGTGGGGGGGGGGGTTGGCCTGCAGATCCAACAGATACTGCTGGAGACTCTCAGGTGGGGCAGAGGCTAGTGTCAGCCTCAGGGACCTATGGACAGAAGGGGCAGCCTGGATCCAGTGCTTTCCTTTACTTTCAGATCCTGAATTCTGTGAACAGAAGCAGTCCCATAGGTCCTGGGTGTTCCAAGTGATACTGGGCTTCCACTCCCCCTAGTGGTTGCATTTGAGACCTCCACAAACACCAGCTGAACTGGTGTCTCCTTCATACCTACCTCCCCTTGCTGGGGTTATGACTACGCCACACATTATTTCTTGGGGCAAATGGGGACCTCAAGACACCCAAGAGTGGGGCGATAAAGGTCCCAGGTGAGCTCAGTTCAGGCTGGCCACTTTCCTTGGAACAGCAAGAATCCCCTACACTGTACCAGGGTCCACCAGACTCCCAGTGGCTCCTGGGTCCCTGGCTGAAGTGGGACAAGAGTTTGGGCAGGGAGACACTAAACTGCCCAAGAGTGCAACTCAGATGGCCCTGAAGTCTGTTCTCACAGGAAGCAGGGAAGGTGAATATTTACATCTCCTCTACAAGAGAAAATTACTGAGAGGCCTCTTGTGATTCTCACTCTCAGCTGAAATCACCAAAATTCATTCCCTCCAACAAACTCAACTGGGAAGAGACTCCACCTAGAAGTCAGTTATGAACACATACTCCCATGGTACATTTTGACCTTGGTGGTAATAATTCATAACTTTCCCAATTCCCAACTCCTTTTTTTTTTTTTTTTGCTGTTATTATTGGAATTGGTGTTCCTTGGTGCATGTATTCTGTTTATTTGTGTGGTTGTTTTTTCACTTTCACTGTGATTTCTTGTGTTTGTCTGCTGTGTCCATATTGCTGGGGTTTGACCTGTGGTTCTGCAATATTGCAAGCTAGTCTTCAGTCTCTTTAGGCTGAAAAGACCCCCAGTCTTTACTACCCCCTTCTTCCCTTTACTTTGTTAGTTCCTAAACTGTATTCAGACCTCTCTCATTCTCCCTCAAAGTCATTACCCCATTCTTATCCCATTTCTGTATTTCCTTATTTTTAGCAGAATAGCCTACATCATCTCTACTACCTTGTAGCTCTACATCCTAATTCACAAGTCCCACAGTACCTTGCTACATTATTCTCTTTGCTCTCTAGACTTTTTCCCCTCACCTACAAAGGTTCTGGTAAACTGAAGTGAATATCATATTTGAAAATGGGTGTTTACTTGCTAACCAAGTAGTGTGAGAGCTCTTATGGAAGAAAATTGCTATTTCGATTGCTCCTATAGGTGCTAATCAACACTGTAACATCTAAAGTTTACATTGTCTAATGTATGCATTGGCTACACTTATTAACTTCTACCCCCTATCTCCTGAGGTATTGGAAAACCTAAAGGTCTACAATATTTCACAGATTGAGGTGCCAGCCATTGAGCTGTGCTACCCAAATTGTACCCCAGTCCAAATAAGCAAAAAGATAAAAAGTTTCAACAAAGTCCCAAAGAGAATTATTCACTGTTGGACTTCAAGCCATACTCTCTGTAACTGAAAATAAACAAAGAGGGACACCGTCTTCCACTTCAATCCCACAGCTCTGAATCCAAGGATTCCATGGTCAGGGTCCTAGATGAAAACCTAGAAAAATGTATCAACAATACGATTAGTAATTCAATCAAAGAATTAAAAGATTTAAGGAAAGAGATAAGAGAGAAATTTCAGGAGATGAGAGACCACATATATAAAGAACTAGACATTCTGAAAATATATGGAGCAGAGCTCTTAGAATTGAAAAATACTGTCAACTTATTCAAAAGCTCATTGGAAGTTACTAATACCAGAGTAAACTCAGTAGCAAATAGACCTCAGCTCTTGAAGAACAAACATCAGAAAAAGAAGACAGGATGAGCAATGTTGAGTTCAAGGTAGACAGACAAGAAAAGTTTATTGAGCAAGACCAGAACTTCCAAGCAATATTTGGTGAGATGAGAAGAAATAATATGAAAGTAATTAGGATTGAAGAAAACATTGACTAACAAACAAGGGCCATTAATAATTCTCCAAGTGAAATTGCCAAGGAGAATATTTCCCATATCAGAACCTATCCAGAGAATCAAATTCAAGATGCCTGCAGGACACCAGACAGACCTAACCAAATGAGAAATTCACCAAGACACATAACTTATAAATTGAATAACAGAGAAATCAAGGAAACAATGCTAAAAGCAGAAATGGACAAACACCAATTCACATTCAGAGGCAGACCAATAAAGATTACTATGGATTTCTGAGATCAGACAATAAAGGCCAGGGGAGCATGGAATGATATTTCTCAATTTTGAAAGAAAATAATTTTCAACCAAAAATTCTATACCCTGCAAAACTCACCTTTAAATGTGGCAGGGAAACTAAATAATTCAATGATAAATTTAAACTACCAAGGTAAATGAACACAAAGCCTGTGCTACAGAAAATTCTCAAGGACATACTTCATTCAGAGGAACATGCAAACAACTGCCAAAACACATAAACAGAAGAAAGTCAATAATGACAAAACACACTAAAAGATATCCAAGATGGTGCAAACCACAGCAATAGTCACAAGGTCTCTGGCCCAGATTCTCATATGTATTCTAACTATGAATGTGAATGGACTCAATGACCCAAATCAAAAGACACAGATTGGCTTACTGGATCAAAAAAAAAATCCAAATATATGCTGCCTAAAAGAGACACACCACACAATCAAAAATAGACACAGACTGAAGGTGAAAGCTTGGCAAAATGTTTACCAGGCTTATGGCCTGAAAACCAAGCTGGCTTTGCAATTCTTATATCTGATAAAGTTAATTTTATTCAAAAACTAGTCAGAAAGGACAAAGAAGATTACTATATCATAGTAAAAAGGAACAATTCATGAAGAAGACATAACAATGGATAGCATTTATGTCCCCAATTACAATTCCCCCCAAATATATAGAAAATATACTGATAAGCATCAATCTCAACACAATAATACTGGGGGACTTTAATACACTATTATTAACAATAGAGATATCATCAAAGCAAAAAAATCAATAAAGATATCTCTAACCTAAAAAACTCTATATATCAACAGGACTTAACAGACATTTACAGAATATTGCATCCCAAATCCACTGAGTTTATCTTCTTCACAGCAGCTCATGGATCCTTCTCCAAAACAGACCACATCCTAGTCCACCAAGCTAACCTTAACAAATATAAAAAAAGTTGATATAGTCCCATGTATCCTGTCAGACCACAATGGTATTAACTTAGCAATTAACAGCAGAATAACAGCAGCAACTACTCAAATATTTGGAAATTGAATAATACTCTCTTAAATGAAACAAATGAGAATGATGAAACAACATATTTAAATAGCTGGGATAGTATGAAAGCATTCTTAAGAGGTAAATTTATAGCATTACGTGTCTTCATCAAAAATCAGGAAAGAGCCCAAACAAATAGACTTATGCTCCAACTCAAATCCCTTCAAAAAGAGGAACAACCCAATCTCAAACCTAAGAGAAGACAAGAAATAACTAAGAACAGAGCTGAAATCAATGAAATTGAGAAGGAAAAAAACAATACAAATTATCAACAAAACAACCTTGAAATTCTAAACCAACCAATCTCACATAGTGAAGTTGAAACAGCAATCAAAGGACTTCCAAAAAAGAAAAGTCCAAGACCTGATGGACTCTCTGCAGAGTTCTACAAAACCTTTACAGAAGAATTAACACCGATCCTTTGCAAGCTTTTCCATGAAATTGAAAAGGTTGGAACTCACTCAAACACATCTTATGAAGCAAATATAGTCCTGATACCAAAACCCAACAAAGACACATCAATATAAGAAAACTACAGACCAATTTCCCTGATGAACATAGACACAAAAATCCTTAAGAAAATTCTAGCTATCTGGATCCAAAAATACATCAAAACTGTAATACATCATGATCAAGTTGGCTTCACTCCAGGAATGCAAGGCTGGTTCAACATACACAAATCAATAAATGTAATTAACCACTTAAATAGAATTAAAAATAAAAATCACATAATCATCTTAATTGATGCAGAAAAGGCCTTTAATAAAATTCAGTACCCATTTATGCTCAAAACTCTGGGAAGATAGAGATCAAAGGAAGATACTTTAATTTTGTAAGAGTCATTTATGTCAGACCCATAGTCAACATTATGCTTAATGGAGAAAGACTGAAAGCATTTCCACTGAATTCAGGAACAAGCCAAGGATGTCCACATTCACCACTCTTATTCAATATAGTCCTCGAAAACCTAGTCAGAGCCACCAGACAAGAGAAAGAAATCAAGGAATTTGAATAGGAAAAGAGGAAATCAAGATGTTTCTATTTGCCGATGACATGATACTATACCAAGAAGACCCAATAAACTCGACCTGAAGACTTCTAGAGCTTATAAACTATTTCAGCAAAGTGGCTGGCTATAAGATCGACATCATAAATCATTAGCTTTCCAATACACCAGCAACAAGTCCATAGAAGAAGAAATCAGGAACTCTGTCCCATTCACAATCTCCTCAAAAAGAATAAAAGACTTGGGCATCAATCTAACAAAGGATATGAAGGACCTCTACAACAAAAACTATTGAACATTAAAAAAAGAAATTTCTGAAGACCTGAGTAGATGGAAAAACATTCCATGTTCTTTTTTTTTTTTTAAGAGAGAGAGACAGAGAGACAGAGATAGAGAGAATCAATTTTTATTTAGTTTTTCACATGGCTTTCGTTGTCCTGAAACTTAGTTGTGTACTTGGGTACTGGGAGTTGAACCTATGTAACTCGTACATGCTGGGCAAGCGCCATAACTGCCAAGCCACCACTCCAGCCTCCATTCCATGTTCTTGGTTAGGAGAATCAATATAATCAAAACATCCTTTCTACTGAAAGCCTTATATAGATTCAATGCAATCTCCATCAAGATACTAATGACATTTTTTACGGATACAGAAAAAGGAATTCTGAAATTCACATGGAATAAGAGGAGGCCCAGAATAGCCAAAATATTACTAAGCAAGATAGAAGAAGCAGGAGGTGTCACAATTCCTGACCTGAAATTACAATATAGGTTTATTGTAAGAAAAACAGCATGGTATTGATATCAAAACAGAAATGAAGACCAATGGAACACAATAAAAGACACTGATCTTTAACCATCTGATATTTGATAAAGGGGGCAAAAACATAGTGTGGAAGGAAGATAGCCTGTTTAACAAATGGTGCTGGACAAACTAGAGAGCCATTTGCATACAACTGGAATTGGATCCTTACCTCTCGCCCTGCACAATAATCAAATCAAAATGTTTCAAGGACTGGAAATTAAACCAGCAACTATACAATTCCTTGAAGAAAAAATAGAATCGACACTACACGACATGTGTCAGCACCACCTTCCTTAACAAGATTCCCATAGCACAAGAATTAAAGCCAAGAATAAATGAATGGAATGCCATTAAACTAAAACATTTCTGCACAGCTTAACAATTAATCAAGAGGGTCAAGAAATAACCTACAGAATGGGAGAAAATCTTTGCCTGATACAACTCAGACACAGGGCTAGTATCCAGAATATACAAAGAACTCAACAAACTAAAACACCAAAACCACGAACAATCCAATCAATAAATTGGCTAGGGAGCTAATAGAAATTTCCCAATGGAGGAAATTCAAAAGGCCCATAAATATATGAGAAAACACTCTGCGTCACTAGCAATCAGAGAAATGTAAATCAAAACTTCACAGAGATTCCACCTCACTCCTATCAGAGTGGCAAAACTGAAGGATATGAACAGTGACAGATGCTGGAGGGGTTGTGGGAAGAGAGGAACACTGTCACACTGTTGGTAGGACTACAAACTGTACAGCCACACTGGAAAGCAGTGTGGAGACTCTTCAAAAAACTAGGGCTGAAACCGCCTTATGACCCAGCTCTCCAACTCCTGGGTATTTTCCCAAAAAAGCTAGAATCAGCATATTGTAGAGATACAGCTTCATCAATGTTTATAGCAGCTCAATTTACTATAGCTGAACTGTGGAACCAACCCAGAAGCCCCTCATGGGACGAGTGGATTCAAAAACTGTGATATATACATATATGAATTTTATTCTTCTATTAGAGAGAATGATATCATGGCATTCACAGCCAAATGGATGGAGATGGAAAAATTATGCTGAGTGAAATATTCCAAATTCAGAGACTCAAGGGCCAAATGTTTTCTCTCATATGTGGAAGCTAGAATACAATCAGAAGCAATCTGAAAGTGTGCCTAGCTAATAATAACCTCAACGTGGGTGAATTTTTACACAAGCAGGGGAAACCTTGCTTATGATGCTGGGGGATAAAGAGAGAGGGGAGTTGAGGGGGGTGGGAATAGGAGGGATATCAAGGCAACTGGAAGGAGGAAGTAGGGGGGTTATCAACCCAGTGGAGAACCTTTGACTTCCATGAGAAGCCTAACTAACACAAGGGTAATGTAGGGGAAACATGGGATTGGGAGAAACTCAAAGGTGGGAGATCATGAACTGGCATCAGCCTTGGCTTGCTCTGTAATTATGCATGTGTTCATGATTGTGTGGCAATGATTCTCTCCTATATGTAAGACTATGTTAAATGAATAAAAAAGTTTATTTTGAAAGAATTTTATGAATAAATATTAATTTTAGATTTTTGACCTAGTTAACCTCCTTAAACTTCAGTTTACTCAGGTAAGTATGTAACATTATTTACCTTAAATATCATTTAATAATAATAAGTATAATAACAATAAATATAAGTATAATAATAAGTGTAAGTCAGCTCTATTATACTAATGTGAACATTTGATATACTGTCAAAGCATCAATGTTTTGAGAATGAATTGGAATGGTAAATTCATTTTAAAATATGTAGCTATTTAAACAACTTAAGAGAAAATTACTTTTTTATTGGTAGTTAAATAATTTCTGGAAAAAACTGAAAACTGCATAATTATATGAACATTAAAGCAAAAATATGAAATTCCTCTAACTGATTATTTTAATTTCAAGAAAACTCTAGAGAAATAGTCTTGGTACATTTTCAAATTTTTTACCCAATATCAAGACCATATCTGATTCTAATACTTCATTACAATTTTTAACAAAGACTGCTTAGTTTTTTATCTTATTATTTTAATTTTTTATAGAAATAAAAATCAATAAGAATGAAAAATTTGGGGGCTGGAGCAGTGGCTTGGTGGTTGCAGTGGTTGCCTTATATGTGCCAGTATACAAGTCCAAACCACAGCACCATGTATACAACAAAGATGCAGAGCAATGAAGGCCACATGAAAAACTAAATAAAAATTGCTCAGAAAAAAAAAGAATGAAAAATTCATTCTTTCATGAAGTTGTATACTATACTTCATACATTAAAGTTATCAATAACTTCAAATGAGTCTTTCCTGTAGATCATGTTGTTTTCAATAAAAGAAATAATATTGAGTTATAAAGCAAATATAGATAAAATGTTTTTTCAAATTAACATATGCAATCATTTCAATTAGAATAACTTTAAGTTCAATTTTCTGCTTCCATTCATTACAGTTTTCTTTAATGTTATGGTTTAGACATAAGCTGTCAGCTAGAAGCTCATGTGTAAGACAACGCAAGAAAGTGAATTGACTGGGTTATGAAAGCATTAACCTAAACAGTGCATTAATCCCCTAATAGGAATTAACTGGGTGGCAATATAGGCAGATAGGATGTGGCAGGAGGAGGTGGAGCATTGAGGGCCTGCCTTTGGGGCTTGTATTTTATCCATGGTGAAGGGAGTTCTGTCTGTCTCTGTCTCTCTCTCTTTTCTCTTCTCTCCCTCTTCTTCCTGGTATCCTGTACTGAGTCACTATCCTCTGCCACACCCTTCAATCAAGGTGAACTGCTTCATCTCCTACCCTCAAAGAATGAAGTCAGCTATCTGTGGACTGAGACTTCTGAAACTGTGAGTTCCAAATTAACTTTTCCACCTTAAAATTATTCTTGTTAAGTTATTTGGTCACAGTGGTGAAAAGAAAACTGATGAAAACATTAGATATTAGGAAATCACATCTTGTCAACTTCATTTTGGTCTGGTATAAAATGTAAATGTATGGAATTAATTGCAGTTTTACCGTAAAAGTACTTTTTCACCAAGTGAAGATATTGCAAATATAAAATTATATAATTTTAAAATAGTAATTCTTCCACGCTATTTGTTTTCATTTTTTCTTTTCCCCTCTACTATTTTAGGAATAAATTTACTTGAAATGCAACAAAGCACAGTGGTGCATTTCGACAGCCATAGTGGGCAAAATGGAATACTGGTTGGCCAGAAAAGGAATAAAAACAAGTACATTCTCCTGCCTTCACCAACCATGATGGGCACAGGTCAGACACCCTCAGTTGTACACAGTGATGTTTTATCAGTTGATATCTGCACTTTGCATTTGAAGAAAGGTGTGATGTATCTTCTGCAACAATTTGACAGTAGAGATGGCTATTCCTGGTTATCTTTCAAATTTTCACCTATTAAAAAGCAAACTCTTTCATTCAACCTTAGTCTCACACACCACTAAATGAGATCACTAAGGATACTGGAAACCAAATGTAGAATTATACCATATTTCCCTACTTATTTAAACATGACTGTTGATGATAATAATGCATTGATAAAATTTTTAAAAATCACACAAATGCTGAACTGTAAAAGACATTAGGACCACAAGTATTAATGAGGACTTTCCCAACCCAACCAAGATTGATGGTTACTCTATTTATACCACATGTTCAATTTTAAAACTTGTCCTTGTTAACATATAATGTTTGTGTCCCCCTAAAATTCATATTTGGAAGCCTAATCTTGAATGTGCTGATATTTGGAGATAGGGACTTTGGAAGATGATTAGGTCATGAGGGTGGAGCCCTCGGGAGAGGAATTAGTGCCCTTCTAAGAATAGGTTGCAAGGAGAAAGCAGCCATCTGAAAACCAGGAGGCCAGGTCTTGCCAGACACCAGAGCTGCCAACATCTGGAGTTTAGACTTTATTGCCTGCAAATCTGTGAGAAATGTTTATTTTTATACAGCTCAACTTAAAAAAAATAAAAACAAATAAAAAGCTTCTTGGTTTCTTGTGTACATAACCACCAGATGGGTGCGATGTCTTTAAACCAAAATATGACATGTTAGAATTTATAACTAATATTTCTTAAGTCTAAAAAACAAATTCATTACTGAGTGTTAAGATCATCTTTGCAGTGCTCTCAGAGGCTGTTTCCATTACCATATTATTTCTGAATTTTTCATTTGCTGCCATAGGCCATTCACATTTCCTCCATCCATTTATTCCTCCCAGACAGCTGACTTCAGTAAACTGAAGTGATTGTATAAAAAACATTTCTCTAGTCATGAGTGTCTAGCCTTGCTGTTGCCTAAGTTTTTTGTGAAAAACTAGGAAAGTAAAAGAATAAAGATATTTTCTACAGGAATGATACTGAAGATATAGACTGGTTTTTATGTGCTAGCCAGTCAGTACTTTCATGCCTCAGTGTTAAGATATCAAAAACAATTTACTATTTCAGAATCCTTCTAGCTTCTGGCCCAACTGACCTTTAAAATTCTCTCCTTAGAATTCTCTGTTCATAGGCAGAGAAACCATCCAGTGGATCAATGGACTTCAGAAGATGGTCAAGAAATGCAGAGCCTTTAAAACAGACCAGAAAATCGGCATGTCTTCATTTATCACATGCACTTCTCTCAGTACTCCCTTCCCTCACATTCTCCTCTTCCACTTACAATTTCATGCTCATTTTTAATAATGCTCTTTGTCAACATTACAAACTCTCTTATTACTTTAGATTTTTTTCAATGTGTCTGGAAAACAGGATTTTGAATGTATCCACAAATCTTTCTTCATAGGAGTGGGTATCACCCTTGGAAACAGGTCAGAGTGATTCTGCTATGTATTTATTATGCCCCACCCCATACTGGGTGATTCCTAGATCTCTGTCCACTTCTGTAAGTTCTCACCAAGTGATCCCATTTGTGCCACCTATAAATATATTGTCTTTACATGCATATCTCCTGCTCAGTCTCATCCTTGAAGCACTAACATGGCATGATGAATCACTCAATGATGTCTTAGGAGTACCACTAAAGCATCATGTCTAAAACATGTCTAAAATCAACAAAGTGCTTCAATTTTTTATTTCAGACAAAGATGACACCATCGATTCAGTTATAATAATCATAAATTCAGAAGTATTTAATAACACCTCTTTTCCAATATCAAGTCCAGTGATATGAGAGAGAGAGTGTGTGTGTGTGTGCCACATGTCCATCCACAGTCCATACCCCTACTCTGACACCATCTGCAATGTTGTTCATACTGCAGAGTCAGTTTCCCAATACAAATCTAATCCCTAAAGTTGTCTGCTAAACCTCTGTTTTGGTTTATATGTGAGGTGTTCTCTACATATAATTATGTGTGAGATAATGCAAGAACATTCAGGGGTGAATTGTTTGATCAGGAGTGCTTTAACCTAAGCAGGGCTGATATGGGTGGTAATGGTAGACAGGTGGGGTGTGGCTGGAGGAGCTAGGTCACTGGGGAGATGACTTTGGGGTTTATATTTTGTTCCTGGTGAGTAGAGATCCCTCTGCTTCCTGTTTGTCATGCCCTTAGCTGCTTTCCTCCTCCACACCCTCCCACCATTACATTCTGCCTCATCTTGGGCCCAGAGCTAAGGAATCATCCATGGACTGAGACCTCTGAAGCCATGAGAACTAAATCAGCCTTTCTTATTTTAAAACTATTTTTATTGGATCTTTTGCTTACAGCAATGCAAAAGCTGTCTAAAACAACCTCCTTCATATATTCCTGTTGCTATTAGGAGGAATATCAAAATTCATACCAAGATCTCTTAATGTTTTGTGTGGTCTGAGCTTTATTTTCCAGCATCATCCCAAACTTTTCTCCACTTGTTCTGATTGGTCAAAATCCACACATTATCTGCCAGCAGTTCCTTGGATCAAATCTTTAGATCATCTGTTCTCACCTGGGAGGTGCCCTTTCCTTCCCCTCTTCACTGAGATAATTACAATTTATCCCTCTCCCCTAGCTGGAGTATGAATTCCTAGAGAGTGTTACTTGAGGAGCCCAGCAGGCACTACGTTCCCATCACAAGATTTCATGTACCAGATACCTCCAGCACCCTTGATGCTCTTGTAAAGTAACTTTAATTTGTCTGTTTCCCACTAGAATGGAAAGTCCAAAGCAACACTTAGTTATTGTGTCTGCAAGTTACCTAAGTGAGTATCAGAAGTGGGGATTGTGGAAGTAAAAAATAGAAGAATCTGTCTTTACGGTTGGAAAATCATGTACTAATAGTTGCCAAATGCTTTCCTGGGCCAGGCATTAGTCTAAGGATTTAATGTGAATTAATTAACACCATTCTCTCATTTGCCCCATTTTTCTTAAAAGAAACTGAATTTCCAGATGAAATACAACAGTAAATTCAAAATCACTGTCATCTGATCTGAAACTGAGGCCATATTGACTTTCCAGCTCACAGGTTTTACTTAACTTGACTCTCCCTAGAGAGCTATTTCTGATTTGCCAGTGAGATTTAGTGAATGTTTGAACTCTACCCTGATAACAAAAAGCAGTACTTTTGTATAATACTCATTTATTTGTCACTTTAATTACAGTTAGTTGTTTATATCTTATGGCTTATGTTTCTCCATACCACAAACAATGCCAAGAATAGTGACCGAAATTACATAAATGGTCCAAAATATTAAAATGTTATAGAACCACAATTATCAAATTGAGGTTGGCTGTTGAAAAATGCTGGCTCTTAAAGAAATCCGTAATCCTGGACTCCATTGCCAGAAAGTTGCTCCTCAATCAGAATGACACATGGCTCAGGCATCAGGTTTTATAAAGTTCCTTAGGTGATGTTAAGCATAGTAAAGTTTGGAGGATTCATTGCAATTATTTTTCATTGCAGTTTAAGATAGAACTTTACCATCCCCGAAAATTGGGGTTCACCACGTGAAGGTATCACATCACTGTGTTCCTGGGTCATGAGTCAGTCTATTTCCATAATATTCTCTAGAGACTGGAGGAAGAAGCAGACAGGCAGCTGAGAACACTGTTTCAGAGTCTGGTAACTGTTTAATGTACTCCCTGTGGCATTTGGAAATTAGGGAGCCTAATTCAAATCAGAAATGGAACTAAAAATAACATAAGATGTTATTGATAAGATTACATCTTTATAAAGATGTGATTAATTTTGAGAACACAAAATTATTTTAGAAATAATTTCTCTGCACACATTGTTTCTTTAAACAATGTCTTTTAGATTCCATAGGTTAATTTGTGCTAATTAACACATATGATTCTAGCTTTAAGTAACATTATATAGCATCTGATTCTGTGGATATTGCCCTTTTCATGAGAGTTCATCCCTCCTAGGGAGACTCATCCTTCTCTAAGGTCTGTGTTCTGTCTTAATACTAAAATGAAACTATTATCCTATGGTTCATTAATGCAATATGGATAATATCTTCGTTTTCTATTGCTGCTATAAAACTTACCACAAAGTGGCATTTTAAAAACACACATTTACTATTTTAAAATTCTGGAGGCCAAAATTAAAAAAAAAAACAAGTCTTATGGAACAAAAATTAGGGTGTTGGCAAGACTGTTCCTGCTGGAGGCTCAAAGGGAGAAACCATTTCTTGTCTTTTCCAGGTTCTAAAGGGCACCTGGATTCCTTGGCATATGGCCCCTTCCAGAAATGGCATCATATGACTTATGTCAGTCATCTTCTCTGAGTTTAAACCCTTTTGCCTTCCTCTAAAAAAAGATACTTTGTGATCACACTGAGTCCATTTGGATAAACCAGGATAATCACTCATTTAAACACTTTAATCACTTCTGCAATTACTTTTTACCATCTAAGATAAAAATAGAAATCACAGATTTCTGTGGACATATTTGGGGGTGATTATTCAGCCTACCACAAAGAATATTTCAAATATAGTTTCCTTGATGCCTGACAGATACCATATAAAATATAAGATGGCTTTAATGCATTGCATTTAATGATCTTTTAAAAATCATTAGATGTATTCTACAGATACATGAAAGATATATGGATACATATACATAGAGAGTTTATAAATTGCCTCAATTATCTTAAACTATTAAATAACACATAACTCTGAGGTCTAAAGAAATCTCAATTAAGATGATCAAAAAAGGCAGTTGGAACTCATGAAACCTTGAAAGAGTCTTTCTGTAAACTGTGTACTTCTTTCTGTAGAGTCAGACATTCCAAATTCTGTACATGTACAGTCTAATTTCTTAACATTAAGAAAATTGCCTCTTTTTAGATGCCTGCATTTAAGAATCTCTCAAGTTTCTTTAAAACAGGTGTGGAGGGCAGTGACATATCTTTCATCTTTTTGTAACTGAGATTATTCAAAAGAAATCAGGAGTCATTGAGGAAAAGTTTTTTTTTTCCTAACTTTTCATCATCTATTGGTTATGACTACAAGTTTAAATGTGAACTGGTATTTCTGTGGATTTTTAAATGTTTAAGTTCCAAGAATTTGGACACTTTTTTTATACGCTCCCCAAAGCCTCCAAGTTCAAGATTCATTTCCTGAGGGTATATATGTAAGGCCTGAGGGTGACCATGTTCAACGTTTCCATCAATGCGCTTCCTTTTTCAGTCTTTTATTTTACTGCTCCCTTGTTTAAGAAAATGCTGTTTTCGGTGGTGAGCAAAGCTATACTCTATTCTTGAAAGACATCTTAGTGGACTTGAGTTTCTGAGCATAATCATTAATGTCTTGAAACTCAAATTCAACTGTGGGCAACAGCGCTCACTGAGGTTGACTTGATATAACTAAAGTAAGAAATTTTTCTTTGCTTGATTCCTTACCTATTTTATTATAAGAGACTGGAGTTGAACTTTTTTTTTCCTAACAAAGCATGCTGTGAAAATTTACAGAACAGCTTCTGAGAAGCATAGTATCCATCATCCTGTCAAGTCCCAAACCCACTGCCTGTTTTTTGGTGAATATTTAAAGATCACTCTTTCTATAATGTTAATTCTATAATGTTTCTTACTAAAAGGGTGTACTTGCTAAATTTATAAGAGAGAGCAATCACATTTGAAGCCCGTTGGTCATTTTTTTTTCTCTTTAGATTTATCAGAATGCTTATACTCCCCACCCCTCCCCACCCCTGGGGCAACCCCACCAGCTTATCGTTATTAATTTTGGTACAACATCATTAATGTTACCTGGAGCCTAGATTTCACCCGTATAGCAACTGAAAATACAAACTGAGCAACATATTTGAACAAATTGATGAGTACAGAAGCTATTTATTGGCAATTCCAAAAATGTTATATAATTTACTACTCATTTAGAATCTTCTGTAATTAAAAAAAATACATTTGGATGGATATAGGGCAAGACACCCATGTAATGGTTTGCATTTGTCTCACTGCTTCTGTGTTATGACATTTATCCTTCAAAATTCATAGGAAAAAAGTCATCGAAAGTGGGTCTGTCACAACACTTTACTTTTGCTGATCTCTTGCAAACTGTTGTTCTTTCAAACCATTGCTTTTCTTTTTATTGTAATATTTTAATTTTATTATGTCTTATAATATTTTCAAAGAACCAACACAGCTTTTCCTCTCTAATCAGAACAATTAATATCTATCTTCTTCACCCATAATTCTAAAATTTATAAATATGTGCAAAAATTGCATTTTATCTGAACTATGAGCTTCCCCTTAAAAATACACTGGCCTCAGTGATCTTTTTCAGGGAGTCCTATTAATAATACAATGCTTGAAATTCTTCTTAGCACAAGAAAAAAATTTCATAATTTCAATATACATATCTAAAAATTACCCCTAAAAGTTACTGCAGAAAAAGAAAAAGGGGCCTGAGGTGCTCACGAGCAACCTCTCTGTCCTCTATCTCTTGGTAAAACAGAAACTATAGCAAAGTTCAGCTCTGAGTGATCTGGGGCTGAGTTCACCAGAAATTAGAGGGAAAAAATAGTTTTCGCAAAGAAACTCACATACTATTAGGAATTTAATAGGATGATCAAGATCTTTGGTAGGAAGTATACCACATCTTAGGTTTTGTTGAGGGCACCAAACTTCAGTTACTCAGCTGCTGAGGAAAAAGAAAGCTTATATACTGTTGTCAGGATAAATGTGTGTGTGTGTGTGTGTGTGTGTGTGTGTGTGTGTGTGTGTGTATTTTGGCAGAGTATTTTCACACACTATAGATATAGGTAAGAAGATTGTCTTTTCCAGAGGAAGAAATCCACCTTTCCAATTTATTACAATCTGCTACCTTCTAGGACTTGGCCTTTGAATGTCAGGTATAATGTGTAGCTGAAAATTATTCATTAAGCATTCTCTTTAGCTAAGACTTGATATAATAATTTGCAAGGTAACTCACAGTTTACCTCTCGATAGTTTGATTGTTTTTTATTTCTGCAAGTACCTATGGAGCTTTGAGATAACTACTCCTGGTTCATTCGTTACGGCGTTTGCCTGGCATGCATGAGGACACAGGTTTGGACCCCAACACAATGAACACAGTGGAATACTGGAGCAATGAAGGCCACATGAAAAATTGAATAAAAATTGATTCTCTCTCTCTCACTATCCCTCTCTTTCTAGTTTAGAGGGAAAAAAGCAGCAATAAGAAATTAAGTCTGGTATTGTTGGTTATCTTAGATTTGAGCAATGGAGTAAAGATCATAACAAACTTTGTCAATAATAATTGCAGTACATGGGACTGTTGTTGCAAATTCTACTTTTGCTTTGTCACACATAAGAAACATTTTAGGCCAGATGCAGTGGTGCACGCTGTAATCCCAGTGGCTCGGGAGGCTAAAGCAGGAGGATTACATACCAAGAACCTAAGCAACTTAGTGAGACCTTGTCTTGAAATTTAAAAAAATGGACTGGGGATGTAGCTCAGTGCTAAAGTACCCCTGGATTAAATCTCTAGTACCTGCCCTCCATCAAATAAATGAAAAGAAAAACATTGAACATTTTAACAACTCTGTATATGTATGAATGTGCTTGTATATATAAATATATGTATGTGTCCATATACATACATACAAGCACATATATTTATGTACCTGTGTGTATTTGTTTATATATATATGTAAAAACATATATATATATAAATATATATATATATATATATATATATATATAATCTTATTGAATGACTACGCAAAACCCAGCACTCAACAGACACCCCAAATGTGGCTCAAATGCGCTTGCAGGAGTCTGATGTGAGTATGTGCCCTGTGTTAACAAAGCTGTGTTCTTTGGCTCTGTGTCCTAATACTTCACACCTATGCACACACTTCTCTTCTTTATTAAATATTGATTAGCCAAGAGTATCACTTCTAATTATTATTCATAGAGAGCAGTTTTCAGGTAATATACAATTACCTGAGCATGTTAGGAGGACAGTTAGTAATATTAAAGTCACCAAACTGAAGAAGTCCAATAATGAGTCAGTGACAAGAATCAAAACCAGCTGCAGCACAAATTCAAACTTCTGAAATTTAACTCTATAGATTATGAACATAATTACCTTCTCAAGTTTTGGCAACAAAGCCTGAAACTGCACAAATATGTCAGTGTTGGAAGATGATAAAATACACCATTAAAAATGAATGGAGTTCACCATTTTTAGAAGTCAATGCCAAAGACTGAGCATGATAATCCCTAAAATTAGCCACAAATTATCTTTTTACCTATAATAGACATTTCCAGAAGGAAGTGGATTATCTCATTTTCTTTTAAAAGATATAGGGATCCAAAATAAAAATCAAAATGTTTTGTGTGAATATGGTGGCAATTGATGAAGATATGTTTATATTCTTTCAAATAAGAAAAACAAAATGCTACCTTAAAAGATTCACCTGTCAAACATTAGTTCCATATTTACCACTACAGAATTGGGAGATTATTCATGAAACATTTTTAACAACTGTCAAACAAAAAACTGTAATGACAAGTTAAAGAGGTGGGGAAGACTTTATTCAAAGCTAGTATAGTAGGGAAGAAAGGCCAGAACTCAGTCTGAGCTATTTCACTGAAATGAAGGGTTAAATTTTTAGGAAGTGGGTAGTGGAGCTAAGAAGCCATCTGTCTTTACCAATCTGTTTTACCTGAAGAAAAAGTAAACTTTCTCTTATCTTCCTGACCACATGTAGTGTACCCACAGATATCAGGCTCTTGCCCTCATATAGAGAGCAAAAGATAGGGGCAGAAGACCAGGGTTATATCTGCTTCCTTGGTTACACTTCAAAGGGATGCTTTCGAGATTCTTGAAGAAGGTAGTCCTAAGTCATGAAACCAGCAAGCATCCCAAGAAGCAACCCCCAACCACCTTTTCTGAAAAACATTTGCACCCTGAATCACATCCACTGTCTTTTTTTTAAAAAATTACATCTCAAAGAGGCAAAGAAATCATTTGTAAGTAGAAGTGTTCTAAAGAAAATGCTCTAAATAAAGGGAAGTCAAAGGCCCAGAGACAGAAAGGTGCCTGTCTAAAGTTTGGTCTATTGAGGGAAATATTAAGGCTGGTGTTTGTCACGTCTCACCAAGAGTGCTCATCCCCCCCATATAAAAAGCATACAGGATTTCACAATTTTAGTGTAAAGTAAACCAGAAAGAGTCTGACACTAATGAAATCTTTTCTACTTTTTAAAACAATGATGATTAAATTTTTACGTTTATTTTTCCATATTGCTGTGACTTTTATAAAGACAAAGACTGTTTTGTACAAATTTAAGATCTAGAATGAAAGAATGGCAAAGACCGTGAACTCTCCTTCAGTCCCACCAACTTAATTAACTGTGGAATAAGTTTGTTCCCCATCTGTGTTCTAAAATAATAATTATTATCTCCTCAGAATAATAATAACAACAAATCCCTGGGAAATTTTCACATTGTCATCTATACTTTAAGATGACTTTCTTGGAGGGTTTTTTTTTTTCTTCCTAGCAACCTGCTAAAGTCTTATAAATAAAATAATAGTATTTACAATAAAGGAGGAATAGTGAAACGAAAATATGTGTAGCCTTCTGAGCCTGGGGCAAATTGAAATGGAATACCATAGCTGAAACATTTGCTTGCCTGGAGGTGGGCAGCAGGAGCTAGAAGGTCAGGGAGAAACAGAGGAGAGAGAAATAGGAGGAAATCAAGGCATACTTGTTTGTTTTTACTCCCGTACAAGCTCTTCTAATGAGTTTTAGTTTACAAAAGATTTACCAGGAAATAGTATGTTCATATTCAAAATGACTCTCTGTGTACATAAACATTGAGGTTACATTATTGTAGCTAAAAGAAAAAGCATTTATTATTTACTGGAAAAGCAAAAGAGACACCACCACAGCATAAAAGCAGGATGAACATAATCAGCAGTGGAAGGGGAAAAACTCAGCAAACGAAGCTATGATTCTCGTGCAATTTAATTAAAAGTCCATTTGCCTGACAAGATACGCTGGTAAATTTAGTAGTTAAAACACTATGGACATTATCTCTTAGAAATTCCCCATGTCTTAGATACTTCTTTGGGGCATTATTTTTTTCCTTGCAAGTTGTGTATTTTCTAGGTCACAGTTCTGATTCCACATGTTGGAAACATAACTTGAAAAAAGAAATCCCACTGAGGGTGACCCTTGGAGAGGAGAAAGTGATTTCAATAAGGATACTGAGGTTTAGGTATTTTAAATATCTAATCATGTTGAATTTTCACCATAATCATGTTCGGCAGAAATGAAAATGATCTTTGTTTGTACATGTGGAAACTGAGTAGCATAGAGCTTATCACACTAGTTAGTGGTAGAGCTGGCATTAAAACTGAGCCTGAGAGGGGCTGCAGCGGTGGTTTGGCACTTGTGACACCTGCCTGACATGTGTGAGTACATGAGTTCAAATTCCAGCAGCATGTACACAGTGAAGTGTTCAAGGAATGAAAGTCACATGAAAAGCTAAATAAAAATTGCTTTTCTCTAACTGTCCCCTCTTTCTTTAAAAACAAACAAACAAAAAAGAAACCTGAGCCTGTGAACAGCGGAGTCTACTCTAAACCACACAACTTGTTGGGAACTGGGAGATTTTATAAATACCCTTGGAAGAGATCCTATCTAAATTAGTCACCAACTAATGCCTTTTCAGGATTACATTAACAACTGAGTAGGGGATGATCAGATCAGCTCCGATAGGATTAAGAAGAAAGTGTTTGCCTACTTGGGGATTTTCCAGTTTTACCTGACAGAAGGTACCAATTAAATTGAATGCAATTCTGTCTTTTATTCCATCATATAGTGCAAAAAAGTCACATAGCAGCATTGATTTAGCCTTCACTTGGCATCTTCTAAACTAGAAGTGAAAAAAAAAAGGCTTAAATTCTTTGGAATGACTAGCAAGATCCTAACTCCTTGCTTATTGATTTTTATGTTATTGCTCCTGGTTATGAATTATGGATTCAAAAAAACTTTTATGATGGGTAATAAAAGAGAAGGCCAGGAGAAAAATGCCCCTCCCAACTCACCAATCCATTAGTTTCTTTTTCGTTTTTTTATATTATTCTATATACAGAAGTGGGGGGAGTACATAAAAATCCAATTTGTGTCACAGAAAGGCATGAAGAGATTCCAAGATATAAAGACTCTTCATGATAAAACGAATGGAAGCCTCCATTTGTCTTGCAGCCAGAGGCAATTGAGAGCGGGTGTTAACTTTTTCCTCCCCAAAAGAATGTATGCCTGATGACCAATAGTAAATTTCAATTATTAGTCACTGCAAAGCAAAGGCCAGTGTGTTCATGTTTATAAATCCAACCTATTACAGAATATGGGGTCTCACAATTTGATTTTGTTGTATCATCGAAGGCAGCGGGAATATAAGATATTAGACTGATGCTTCTTTACAAAGAACTATATAGCTCATGTGTTGCTTTTATTATGACCCACTGTTGATCCAGATCATTCTGAAGATGTGGTTTTAGTATTCTCAGATTTTGATTTGACAAATAGCTCCCTGAAAAGTACATAGATAGGAGATAACATGTCTACATTCATTAAATAGTATGCAGGTTTTATGCTTTACAAGAAATGCTAATATTATCAAATAACTAAATAAGCAAAGTTGATATTTAATTCAAAGCTCTGGGTGTATCCTACTAAAATAATAAAGTCTTAAGAACAAATATGATTGCCTCCAAGACTTAGCTTATGATTGTAAGAAGTCTTCCAGCTTTCTCTCCATCATATTAGTTTTCAGAGATGACTTTTCTGGTCTGAGAAGCAGAAGGAATGAAACACAAAGCAATCAAAAGATACAAGATCAAAAAACATAATGAACACAAGGGATAGTGAGATTATCAGCTTGTCATTTAGAATTGAGGGACTAATAATGACCGTTTGTTATAAGATATATGGGAGAACTAAAATTTCAGAATTAGCCCTGTCAAATTCCTCAGGGGAAGTTCCTTTTTATTGCAAATATTTTACACAGAGAAGTGAATGCATCAATTTAAACAATTCTGTGAATTTGTTGAAAATGTCTGTAATATAAATCAGAATTCCACAGTCATGTGGAAGGCCAGGTGGAGAGTGTTGGGAGGGGTTTGTGACCATCTCTGATATGAATGCTCAGGTGCCTGAAACTACTCCAGGATGTTTCCATATACTAATTTATTACATTTTCCCCGGAAGGAAAATGTTACTCCTGATATTTAAAATATGCAAATATGACTGAGAGCATTTAGTTACTTTCTCTGTTTCCACAAAATCACGAAGCAATAAAAGGAAGATTCAATACAGTCTGTCAGACACCAGCACCAGTGCTGCGTCTCTCCTGCTGCTGCTGCTGCCGCTCTATTTGAAGCTCTTGGAAAGAAATACAAATCAGTCTCTGGCATTCTTCTAATTTATTTAAATCATTCTTCTGCAATTTCAACTTCTTTATTGTGTGGTTTAAGAATCCTGTGTTGTCCTTCCTTTAGACATCTATTTATATCCTATACTCATAATACCCACACACGCACACATGCACACACCCTTTAGGTCCTGATCTGTGCAGATAACCTTTCCTTTTCCTATCTCTCATTTTCCTTTCAAATAACTAGTGCGTTGACATGTTCCCTTGAGTTTCTTTTTCCTCCTGGATGAAACGGATCATACAATTTCTTGGCCTTAATGTAATTAAATTTTCTTACAAAGTCGTCCCTTTTCGTATTCAATAATCTCTACACTATATCTCCATATTGATTTATCCAGGGCATCTATAATTACTCCTGTACAATCCAGTGAACTAAATGCTACAGGGACTCAAACTTTTGTTTTTGGAGGTATGAAAGTATTCATGAAGAAAGCAGTATTTGAAGTATATTTTTCACGATGAACATAACTTCAGGAAGTCTGGAAGCTGAGAGGAAGACATTCCTATGGGATGTCTCTATCAGGAGGCATGTTTTCATGCCTGAGAAACAGAACAAGTACAAATCTGATGTACTTGCAGCACTAGTGAGGATCTAATTATAAACCTCAGATTTGTGCTTTATATCTCCTCTCCCTCATCCTCCTCCATTCATTTATTTTATTGGTTCAGTCTCAGAAGCATCTCCTGATTGTGTGTTAAGGTAAGACTTCAGGTCTTGGTTTCCCACACACTGATCTTCCTATGATTTGTAGCCAGCATCCAAGATGGCCCAGTTAATCCCTGTCTCCTGTTACTACACTCCAGCGCAGTGCCTCCCAATATTGTAAGAGGGTTGGCAGGCATCCAGACATGTTACCTCTCAGAATGAATAGGTTTCAAAAGACATGAGAGCTTCTGTCTTGATCACTCTCTTATTCTCTTTTCCTTTCCTTAGATCTCTCATTTAGAGGAAACCGATGGTTGTGCTACAAGGACACTCTATAGAGAGGCCTATTTGTTAATGAACTGAGACCTCTTGTCAATAGTCATCCTGGAAATGAATCCTCCAGACTCCATCGAGCCTTCAGAAAACTGCAGCCACAGCCCACTTCTCCACTGAAACTTCTCAAGGGATCCTGTCCTCAGAACTCTAAAAACTGTGTGAGATAATGTTAATTGTTTTAAAACTAAATTTTGGGATAAATTTTATATAGCAATAGATTTATATAGCAATAGATTTCTAATATACCCTTTGTAGCTCTGAATTTTCCATAATTCTTTTTTTTTTTTAATTTTAAATATCTTTATTTAAGGGTCTTAATTCCATTGTCAAACATAATAATCACACGTTGAGGTTATTACACAGCACTCCAGCACATCCTCTTAATTATCCATTATCAATTACACGCTCTCAATTATCAATTATTAATTATCTAATAATTAATCACCCCACACAAATATTAGGTAAATCTCTGTGTGGAGTATCCACCATAATCAATCATCAAATAGTCAATGACAAGGCAAGTTCATGTGTGAGTTTAATGGGTAAGGAGTCATTTCAGAGAAATATCTCTACTCTATATTTACCAGCCTGGGTGAATAATATATGGTGGTAGATCAATGCAATGGAGGGTTCATGGAGTCACTGTCTGTCAAAGCAGAAGTCCTTAGCTGAGTCATCTCAGTGAATCAGCAATCCTCAGCACAGAGAAGTCCTTGGTCAAGTCTTCTCCATGGTGTCCATAATTCTTAAGGGGAAAAAAAAGCCCATTTATTTTTCCAGCATTCTATAATTTAGCACTTTTCCCTTTACACTGTGGCAATCTCAGGAAGGCCTGTCTGTACTTGGATGTGTGACAGGGCTCAGTCCAAAGGCACCTGTGTGGATTGGATGCGTGCACCACCTTCTAGACTTTTCCACTGAAATGGTGTGTCATTGTGCCAGGATTTGTTTTGCTGATTCCTTATAAATTCAATCTACATTTGCTCTTAAGTTCAGAAAACACTTCTCTTACCTCCTGTATGACATTCTTCTGCTTGCCATTTCCGTACTAGAGACACCGTAACCTGAGTTACCCATGGCTTCTTAAACATGTACTAAGGAACACACTTTTCTGGTAATTGAGTTTCTGAACTTTCTTTATGAAGGTGTTAAGTAACACTTGTGTACTAAGTAACACAAAGAAAAAACAGGAAAACATATTTTCCCTTGTAAGAATGCATTCAGCATAGGAAAAAAGAAACATTTCAAAATGATATTTTACCGCAGGGAGACTGCTTGAGTTGCTAGAGTGCATAACCTACTTTCCACGTTTTAGTTACCCCTGTTCTCTTAAGATGAAAGTATAGCTGTATCTGCAACATCATTGGGACACATTCATATACCATTTTATTATGAGAGAACTTTCCTCAAATGACATAGAACAGAATAGAAAGCCCAGAAAAAGACTCATATCTGTATGGTAAATGATTTCAACAATGTTAGCAAGGAATTCAGTGAGGTGAAAATAGTATTGCAACACATTGGAAAAGATGGGTATCTGTACAAAGCAATAATTAGAAGAAAAAAGAAACCTTGCCCTTCATCTCATACATACACACTAAAAATTAACATGTAATGAAAAGTAGTCAGATAAGAGCTAAGACTGTTAAGTTTCTAGGAAAATTGTAGAAGAAATCTCTGTGATTCTAAAACAGGAAAAGATTTTTAAACAAGCAAGAAGTACAAATTACAATTAAGAGGTTTCCTACAGAAATGGAGAGTATCATGGACTATGATTCCTCAGACAAGGTTCTCATATCCAGAATCTATAAAATCCTCAAAAATGTCAACTACAAAAACACCAACAGCCCAATTGATAAATGGGCCAAAGAGCTAAATAGAGACTTCTCACCAGAGGACATTGATCAAGCCAATGAATACATGAGAAAGTGCTCCAAATCATTAGTAATCTGAGAAATGCAAATGAAAACCACATTAAGATATCACCTTACACCAGTCAGAATGGCAAAGATGAAGAAAATAAACAACAATAGATGCTGGAGGGAATGTGGAGAGATAGGCACACTAACACACTGTTGGTGGAGCTGCAGACTGGTACAGCCCCTCTGGAAAGCAGTATGGAGAATCCTCAAAAATTAGGGATGAGTCCACCATATGACCCTGCTATTCCACTCCTGGGTATCTTTCCAGGGGATTTAGAATCAGCACATTACAGTGACACAGCAATATTGATGTTCATAGCAGCACAATT
This sequence comes from Aplodontia rufa, assembly GCA_004027875.1. Classification (NCBI taxonomy): domain Eukaryota; kingdom Metazoa; phylum Chordata; class Mammalia; order Rodentia; family Aplodontiidae; genus Aplodontia; species Aplodontia rufa. The sequence goes on from PVKS010018797.1 coordinate 39,228, forward strand.
TACTATTGCTAGGCTATGGAAACAACCCGATGTCCCTCACTGGAAGAATGGATCCAAAAACTGTGGTACATTTATACCATGGAATATTACACAGCAATTAGAAACAATGATATTGCAGCCTTCGAGGGTAAATGGATGGCTATGGAAGAGATCATGATGAGTAAAATCAGCTTAACCCAGAGATCTAAGGGTCGATTGTCTCCACTCATCTGTGGAGGTGGGGT